>JAJQKJ010002535.1:0-174920 GCA_029574335.1 Rana kukunoris
CTGCGGATATAAGACTGTATGCTGTTTCTCCAGAAATCATTGTGGCCAGTTTAACCCTTATGGCCCCTCCCACAAGTAAACACATGCCGCTTTAAGTCAGAGTGGTGACTGTTCAAGTCGGATCTGGCGATATAAAAGGAAGATTAAGTTCCTTACGTTAATCACCAATGACCAGAGGATAGCCAAAAGACAGACAAGTTAAACGTGGGAGAACTATGGCGGAGAATAAAGAATCAATCTATATTTGCCTAAAACTAGGGTTGTCCCGATACCACTTTTTTAGGACGGGAGTACAAGTACCGATACTTTTTTTCAAGTAGTCACCGATACCGAATATCGTACTTTTTTAAAATGTGTCCCCAAATGCAGCCATGTCCCCCACATATGTAGCCATGTCCCCCCACATATGCAGCCATGTCCCTCCAGCCATGTCTCCCACATATGCAGCCATGTTCCTCCAGCCATGTCCCCCACATATGCAGCCATGTCCCTCCAGCCATGTCCCCCACATATGCAGCCATGTCCCCTACATATGCAGCCATGTCCCTCCAGCCATGTCCCCCACATATGCAGCCATGTCCCTCCAGCCATGTCCCCCACATATGTAGCCATGTCCCTCCAGCCATGTCCCCCACATATGTAGCCATGTCCCTCCAGCCATGTCCCCCACATATGCAGCCATGTCCCTCACATATGCAGCCATGTCCCTCCAGCCATGTCCCCCACATATGCAGCCATGTCCCTCCAGCCATGTCCCCCACATATGTAGCCATGTCCCTCCAGCCATGTCCCCCACATATGCAGCCATGTCCCTCTAGCCATGTCCCTCCAGCCATGTCCCTCCAGCCATGCCCCCCCATACAAAGCCGCCGCACGAGATCACAGCATTCATTTGAATAGCTGTTTTGCCCGCGCGCGTATAGACACTTCCCCTTGCTACATATGCAGCCATGTCCCTCCAGCCATGTCCCCCACATATGCAGCCATGTCCCTCCAGCCATGTCCCCCACATATGTAGCCATGTCCCTCCAGCCATGTCCCCCACATATGCAGCCATGTCCCTCTAGCCATGTCCCTCCAGCCATGCCCCCCCATACAAAGCCACCGCACGAGATCACAGCATTCATTTGAATAGCTGTTTTGCCCGCTCGTATAGACACTCCCCTCTTGCTACATATGCAGCCATGTCCCTCCAGCCATGTCCCCCACATATGCAGCCATGTCCCCCACATATGTAGCCATGTCCCTCCAGCCATGTCCCCGAAATATGCAGCCATGTCCCTCTAGCCATGTCCCTCCAGCCATGTCCCTCCAGCCATGCCCCCCCATACAAAGCCACCGCACGAGATCACAGCATTCATTTGAATAGCTGTTTTGCCCGCGCGTATAGACACTCCCCCTTGCTACATATGCAGCCATGTCCCTCCAGCCATGTCCCCCACATATGCAGCCATGTCCCTCCAGCCATGTCCCCCACATATGTAGCCATGTCCCTCCAGCCATGTCCCCCACATATGTAGCCATGTCCCTCCAGCCATGTCCCCCACATATGCAGCCATGTCCCTCACATATGCAGCCATGTCCCTCCAGCCAGCCATGTCCCCCACATATGCAGCCATGTCCCTCCAGTCATGTCCCCCACATATGTAGCCATGTCCCTCCAGCCATGTCCCCCACATATGCAGCCATGTCCCTCTAGCCATGTCCCTCCAGCCATGTCCCTCCAGCCATGCCCCCCCATACAAAGCCGCCGCACGAGATCACAGCATTCATTTGAATAGCTGTTTTGCCCGCGCGTATAGACACTACCCCTTGCTCGGGATTGGACAGATCACGATCACCCATCCAATCCCGAGCAAGGGGGAGTGTCTACACGCAGCAGGAACACTACAGCTATTCAAATGGAAGCTGTGATGTTCCCGCACGCCGTTTAACCCATGCGTCGGCTTTCGATGCGGTGGCGCGATGCGGCAGCTTTCGATGCAGCAGCGGCGGGGGGGGGGGGAGTATTCTATTTAGGTATCGGGGGTATTTGTGGGGGTACAAGTACTCCCGCAAATACTCGGTATCGGTCCCGATACCAATACTGGTATCGGTATCGGGACAACCCTACCTAAAACCAAGTCGCCCTATAGGGTCAGCTGACAGTTGGATGTAAATTTGAGCTTAGGATCCGCGAGTCCTGTGCATTAACCACTTAAGACCCGGACCAATACGCTGGTAAATGACCCAAGGTTTTTTTGCGATTGGGCACTGCGTCGCTTTAACAGACAATTGCGCGGTCGTTCGACGTGGCTCCCAAACAAAATTTGCGTCCTTTTCTTCCCACAAATAGAGCTTTCTTTTGGTGGTATTTGATCACCTCTGCGATTTTTATTTTTTGCGCTATATACAAAAATAGAGCGACATTTTGGAAAAAAAAACACAATTTTTTACTTTTTGTTAAAAAAAAATCAAATAAACTAAATTTTAGTCAAACATTTAGGCCAAAATGTATTTAGCCACATGTCTTTAGTAAAAAAAAAAATCGCGATAAAAAAAATAGCTACCTAGCGGGAACAGCGACACTAATACAGCGATCAGAAAAATGATCGCTTAGTGACGCTGGCAATAGGGAGTGAAAGGGTTAACTAGGGCGGTGATCAGGGGGTTAAAACTTTATTAGGGGGGGCTATCCTGAACCTAACACTAACTGATTTTACACTGCCTGTCACACTGACACTAAATGCAGTGATTAGATCACTGCATTCAGTGACACTGTGACAGGGGGGGTGGGGGGCAGATCGCAAGGGGTTAAGTATGCCTATGTGTGTGTATGTCAGTGTAGTGTTTGGTGCAGGACTTACTGTGAGGTGTTTCTCCCATCGCAGCGGTTGGAAATACCGCTGCGATGGGAGATTACATCACTTCCCCCTTCCTGTGTTTACACAGGAGGAGGAAGTGACACAAAGGGGGAGCGCGCGCATTGGCTGGGAGCGATCGCGGGGGGCGGGTAAACACTGACATCCGCCCGCTCGTCCCGGATCGCTCTCGGAGCCAGGGGGACCCCCGCAAGCCGCAGAGGGGGTCCCGATGGGACCCCCGAACCGCACGAAGGCGGGGACGTAAATTTACGCCCTTGTGCCTGTACGAGCCATGTTGTGGCTGTATATGTGCGTGTGGGGGTCCTTAAGTGGTTAAGGAAGCCAATGGAATTGTTTTCATTCCTCTACCAATTCATTGCATTCCCTCCATGATGCATCAGAGCACGAGGGTTATGATTACATGGCGTTGGTCAAAGTAAAACTTGATTAACAAGAGAACCAAAAAGAATGGCGTAGGCCATCGTTGCAATTAAGCTCTCCAGCCGTCAGTAAAGCCTGACCTCCACAAATCATACTTCCAGGATTTTTAAGGAATATTGTTCATAGCAGTGCGACCCCCCCCCCCCCAAGTCGCTGCGACTTCAAGGTAGTCCCTACACTACGTTTGATCCCACGATGGTCTAAGTGGAGGCCGCGGACATCAAGAATACACAGGCATTGATTCTAGATGCATAGGAATCACAGTAAAACCGCACAATTTTATGTCGCAATACTGGAAACCTAGTCCAGTAAGTCAAACCTAAGTGTGTGATGATAGGGGGTATTTACCTTTGTATACCCTGTATGTTGTAGCCGTTCACAAGGAAGTGTGTGTGTGTGTGTGTGTGTGTATAAGGTATACACACTTCGAAATACCCATGTTTCAGCAAGTAGCTTCACTTGGCCATCAGAGTGCACTACGAGTTAAACTTGCAGACAGTGACCTTGCCACAATCTCCAGGCATTTCCTGGGATATTGGGTCCAGTAAGGGCCGACTTGCGGGCACAAGGACTTCTGGTAAGTCTTGTTTGAACAACAGAGTGAGTGACTTGTATAGCGCTGACAAATGCGAACCGAATTGCCTCAAGGCGCTTTGTATCCAGAGTCGTACTGATCCTTCAGAAGAGTTGTGGCACAATGGCTTCCAGGTTCTGGGAAAGGTCCCAGTACAGACTCTAATGAAGTCGGGAGGAGCCATTATCGAGAGACCAACAAGGCTGATCACAAATGCGTGCGGACAAAACCCCTGTTTTTAACGCACATTGTTAGACAGGTTAATTGGTTGTTCTGCTAGCTGGTCGGTAAGTAGGCTTGGTTATTCCCTGGGCATTCCCCAGGTTCTTGTTGTTATCTGCTTTAGCCTTCCATTGCTACTTACTGTGATTGCCAGCCATAGATGGGGGCGGTGGATACGTTTTGTTTCACCTGTGGTGTTTATATTGGTCCAGCAGTGCACCAACACCTTTGCAGCCAATTGTGCTATATGCTGGGTGCTTGGTGTGCTTCTGTACCTTTAAGGAGGGGTGGCTCCCCTTCAGTCCACCTGCCCCTATCTATCCATTAAAATGCATGTGCCTCCATTGTGAGGACACTCACTGTTAGTGTTAGGACCACAGAATTATGGGGTGCCTTGGCGCGGCTCTGAGGCTCACGCATGCGTTTGCAAATGCGTGCGGACAAAACCCCTGTTTTTAACGCACATTGTTAGACAGGTTAATTGGTTGTTCTGCTAGCTGGTCGGTAAGTAGGCTTGGTTATTCCCTGGGCATTCCCCAGGTTCTTGTTGTTATCTGCTTTAGCCTTCCATTGCTACTTACTGTGATTGCCAGCCATAGATGGGGGCGGTGGATACGTTTTGTTTCACCTGTGGTGTTTATATTGGTCCAGCAGTGCACCAACACCTTTGCAGCCAATTGTGCTATATGCTGGGTGCTTGGTGTGCTTCTGTACCTTTAAGGAGGGGTGGCTCCCCTTCAGTCCACCTGCCCCTATCTATCCATTAAAATGCATGTGCCTCCATTGTGAGGACACTCACTGTTAGTGTTAGGACCACAGAATTATGGGGTGCCTTGGCGCGGCTCTGAGGCTCACGCATGCGTTTGCAAATGCGTGCGGACAAAACCCCTGTTTTTAACGCACATTGTTAGACAGGTTAATTGGTTGTTCTGCTAGCTGGTCGGTAAGTAGGCTTGGTTATTCCCTGGGCATTCCCCAGGTTCTTGTTGTTATCTGCTTTAGCCTTCCATTGCTACTTACTGTGATTGCCAGCCATAGATGGGGGCGGTGGATACGTTTTGTTTCACCTGTGGTGTTTATATTGGTCCAGCAGCGCACCAACACCTTTGCAGCCATTGTGCTATATGCTAGGTGCTTGGTGTGCTTCTGTACCTTTAAGGAGGGGTGGCTCCCCTTCAGTCCACCTGCCCCTATCTATCCATTAAAATGCATGTGCCTCCATTGTGAGGACACTCACTGTTAGTGTTAGGACCACAGAATTATGGGGTGCCTTGGCGCGGCTCTGTGGCTCACGCATGCGTTTGCAAATGCGTGCAGACAAAACCCCTGTTTTTAACGCACATTGTTAGACAGGTTAATTGGTTGTTCTGCTAGCTGGTCGGTAAGTAGGCTTGGTTATTCCCTGGGCATTCCCCAGGTTCTTGTTGTTATCTGCTTTAGCCTTCCATTGCTACTTACTGTGATTGCCAGCCATAGATGGGGGCGGTGGATACGTTTTGTTTCACCTGTGGTGTTTATATTGGTCCAGCAGTGCACCAACACCTTTGCAGCCATTGTTGGTTAATTGGTTGTTCTGCTAGCTGGTCGGTAAGTAGGCTTGGTTATTCCCTGGGCATTCCCCAGGTTCTTGTTGTGATCACAATAATCACCTACTGGGAGGTAATTCTGAATCTGGAAAAAGTTAATGAACAAAAATAAAGTTAAACTCTGAGAGAGCAACGAAAGTATCTCAATTGAACAAATGCTCTTTCCCATTGGTTGCATCCCACGGTCGCAAGAGCGATAAAGTAGCCTGTAATAACCCATGTGGTCCGAGGGGGCCCAAGTAAGGTTGACAACTGTATTTAACTGGTTTGGTAGTAAAGAAAGACTTACTTCCCGCTCGAGAAATGATGACTCCACAGAGGAGAAGAGAGTCCCCTCTTGGGGAGGTAGCTAAGCTAATTTTTCAGCATACCAATCATCACAAGTTTTTAATCGTTGGGTATTCATGCCAATTAAGGACAAGGTGTCCAAAAGCGCAGACTGAAGTCTTTTCAAAACACAACAAAGGGAGCCTCAACTATGCTGAAAAGTCTCAGCAAAATGGGAAAGGCCTATCTTCACTGGCATGAAGGAATGCAAAACTAGTCAACTTCTGTCAGAGGTATCTCCCAGCATGTTAGGTTAGGGTTTTCTAGAACTTACGGCCAGAGGGTGTAAGATACAAAGGCCGTTGGATGACAAGGGACAGTCTCAAACAAAAGACAGTCAACAAGTAAGGCGATCTAGATATTGGTCTGACAGTAACATGGGTGGCTTCCCAGAGGTGGAAGCAGATAAACTAAGGACAGCCAACTGGGTCAGCAGATTAGCCACTGCGTATGTATTCAACAAACTTAAGTTGTTCTGTAGAGACTCTGTCTCAGTAGCGACACCGGGCGACTGTGGACGTGGGGATATAATCCTCATGCAGGGTTTTTTTGTTTCTCTTCTCTGACGGATATCCCTCACTGCCCCCCCTTCAGTTAAAGAATGACGAACATAACGTTTACTTCCTATAATGTTAAGGGGTTTAACACCCCGGAGAAAAGAGTACGATTGCTATCGGAAATATATAGATTAAAAGCACATGTCGCCTTTATACAAGAAACACATTTTAAGGGCGGAAAAACCCCGAATTTAAAAAACCGAAGATTCCCGATAGTATACCATAGTACATCACAGAATTCGAAATCAAGTGGGGTATCTATTTTGATATCTAAGCAAATGGTGTGGAAGGAATCTGCGTTTTTTAAAGATTAAGTGGGCCGTTTGTTAATAGTAAAAGGAACTTTAAATTAAAAAAAAAAACACGCTGGTAAATATGTATTTACCAAATGTAGATCATAAAATTATTTAGAAAAATGTTTACAAGTGGTCCAGCAACACAGGGAGGGAACATTGGTGATAGGGGGCGATCTGAACCTAGCCCCTGACCCTTTGAAAGACACGTCGAAAGGTATTTCACATATGTCACACATTAAATTAAGGAAAGCCAAAAAACTCTTGCAAGAATTACAATTGATCGACAGCTGGAGGCTGGCCCATGCACAGGAAAGGGATTACACGTTTTGTGCGGCTAGACATGGGACATACACTAGAATAGACTATGGGCCAGATTCAGGTAGAGTTAGGCTGGAGTATCCATTGATCCGCCAGCCTAACTGTCACTTTAAGCCGGCGTTTTTGTTTTCCGTAACCAGAAAACAAGAAACGCCGGGTTGGAGTTCCGATGCGATCGGCGCAATTGAATTTCGCCATCGCATCGTTACTTCAACTTAAAAATGGCGCCGGGGGCGGTCCCGCTGATTAACGCTGAAAAAATATGTTAATCAGCGGGAGTCGGAAATTCACGATCTTTTTCGGGCGCGACGCAGTGACTTTACGACGTTTCCGGAAGCGATACGTGACGTAAAGATAAAGCAGCCCCCTAGTGGAGTATCCTATGTTAAGTATAGGCGTCGTCAACGCGTCGGAAAAAAAACAAATCGCGTCGCTTGCGTAAAAAATTCATGAATGGGGATGTGACGTCATTGACGTTCACTGACAGAATTTGGAGCATGCGCACTGGGATGCATTGACACTCGACGCATGCGCAGTACGTTCGCCGCGGGATCGCGCATAGTTTAAATAATACACGCCCCGTACCCGCCCAATTTGAATTCCGCCGGCTCATTTGCGATGCGCTGCCGCCGCAACTTTAGGAGCAAGTGCTTCATGAATAACAGCACTTGCTCCTAAAATTTTGGCAGAGTAACGTAAATGAGAAGCGTTACTCCAGAGCAAAGATGCTCTCATCTACCTGAATCTGGCTCTATGTTTTTATCACGCAAAATTTTGCCACATCCCTAATAGATGCCATTATTGGATCATTTACACTCTCAGACCATGCTCCAACAGATTGTACAATACAATGGGGGGCGGAAGAAAAGAAAGAATGGCATTGGAAAATAAATGAGACCCTATTGAAAGACAGTAATTATGAAGGGAGAATACGGGAAGAATTAGAACTTTTTTTTGCGACCAATGACACAGACAGAATATCTCCTTTTTGCCTGTGGGAAACGCATAAATGCGTAAATAAGAGGTAATCTCATTGCAATGGGAGCACATAGAAAAAAGAAGCTAAACAAACAGACTGTTTAAGCGTATCGGGGTGTTAGAAACTGTACATAAAAAAACCCAGGCTCAATTAATAGAACAAGAATTAAATGTGGCTTGAGAACAATTGAATCTCCTGCTGTTGGACAAAGCCAAAGCGAAATTAACAAGTGGGAGGCGAACATTTTATGAGTTTGGGAACAAACCAGGCAGAACACTAGCAAACGCTTTGAAAGAAGTACAGATAGGGAATCACATTGTACAAATTAAGACCCCCAATGACGAATTGGTCAATAGCAAGAGATTACGAAGTGTTTCAAGAAATACTATGAGAAGCTTTACCAGTTGGAGGATAAACCATCCGTGGAGAAAGAACAGGAGAAACTAGAAAAAGCCAGGGAATATAATAAAGATACTCAGATGCCAACAATACCAGAGGACATAGCGAGGAAATTGGATGAGCCTATTACAATAGGGGAGTTTATGGAAGCTCTAAAATTATTAAAACTGGGTAAAGCGCCAGGTCCGGATGGGTTTACCCTCACATATTACAGGATGTTTGCCGAAAAATTAGCACAAAGATTTATAACAGCCTTTAATTCATTGCGGGAAGGAAATAAAATACCAAATGAAACGCTGCTGGCACACATAATAGTCATTCCAAAAGAAGGGAAAGACCCCTCGCAATGTGCCAGCTACCGTCCTATTTCACTGTTGAACGTGGACCTAAAAATATTTACTAAGATCCTTGCAACAAGGCTAATAGAATATATCCCCGACTTGATACACCCAGATCAAGTGGGATTTATACAAGGTAGAGAGGGGAGAGAAAACACCCAGAGAGTAGTAAACGTGATATATTTAGCACAAAAACAAAAGAAGCCAATGATACTAGTAGCAAGTGACGCAGAAAAAGCGTTTGATCGAGTGGAATGGCAGTTCTTAAAGGCAACCCTAAAACATATAGGTTTGGGTGAAAAGATGTTGAGCTGGTTCATGAATTTATATTCACATCCAAGTGCAAAAGTCAAAGTAGAGGGGAAGCTTTCAGACTCATTTGTCATTCGAAACGGGACAAGACAAGGCTGCCCACAATCACCGATAATTTTTGTCTTAGTTATGGAGCCCTTCTTACAGAAAATAAGAGCAAACCCGAATATTAGGGGGTAGTAGTGATTGGTGAGGAACAGAAAGTAGCGGCATTTGCGGACAATCTAATTTTTTTTGTAACTGCCCCTGTTATCTCCCTACCACCACTTCTGGTAGAAATAAGTGAATATGGGAGACTGTCCAACTTCAAAGTCAATTATGGCAAAACAGAAGCCTTAGGAATAGGAGTTAAGGCGGAAACCTTGGAGCAAATGACAACACATTTTGACTTTAGGTGGACAGACTCCCATATAAACTATTTAGGAACAAAGATAACCAGAAACCTAAACAAATTATTTGAATTTAACTATGCAACGCTGGCTAGGAGAATACATTTAGATCTAGAGAGATGGGACAAAGGAACCTTTACATGGTTTGGGCGGACAAATATATTAAAGATCAATGTGCTCCCAAAAATTCTATATTTCATTCAGGCCCTACCAATTAAGATCCCACAAAGCTTTTTAAGAGAAATGAGATCAAGATTTTTGAGATTAATATGGGCAGGTAAACCAGCTAGGATAAAACGATCCATTCTATCATTACCTAGGGGGTAAGGGAGGATTGGATTTCCAGATTTAATAAAATATCAGGAAGCTTCTCACCTAGCCAAGGTGCCGGAGTGGTGTGGGCGGAATAAAAAACCCTGGACAAAAATGGAGCAAGCTACGATAGAAGTACCATTAGAAGACCTGGCTTGGACTCCAGATAGTGAATTAACAGCAGAAGTAAAGAAACACCCAATGGTAGGAGCCACTATACGAATTACTAAAAAGATCTTTGCAAAAACAAGTACCGTATTTATCGCGGTATAACGCGCTCCCGCGTATACCGCGCACCCCCAAAGTGCCCCCCAATCCTGTGGAAAAAAAGTTATTTTGTACTTACAGTTTTGGTGTCTTGCGCGGCGTCCATCGGCGGCCTCGTCGGGTTTGGCGTCCTTCTGCGGCTTCGGGTGTCCTTCTGCGGCGGGTCCGGTGTCCTCTGCGGCGGGTCCGGTGTCCTCTGCGGCGGGTCCGGTGTCCTCTTCGGCGGGTCCGGTGTCCTCTTCGGCGGGTCCGGTGTCCTCTTCGGCGGGTCCGGCGTCCTCGCGGCGTCCTCGCGTCCTCCCCGCTCGTTTCCCGCGCCGAGTTTTGAATACTGCGCCAGCATATACTGAGCGCAGTACACTCGGGCAGGCTCGGCAACTTTCGCGCTCACGTCCTGTACGTCCAGGACGTGACCGCGGAAGAAGCCGAGACTGGCCGAATATACCCGAGTGTACTGCGCTCGGTATATGTCGGCGCAGTATTCAAAATTCGGCGCGGGAAAGCGGGTATCGGCGTATATCGCGCACCCACGATTTTGCCCTGATTTTCAGGGCAAAAAAGTGCGCGATATACGCTGATACATACGGTATATGAAAATTTCCTAGTTCGCTTGCACCAATTTTGGGCACTAAGGCCTTTCATATAGGGTTGACAGATTCGAGGTTTAAGGCTTTGCGACGCAGGGGTATAAGTAGGATTATCCACTTCTCAAAAGATAATAGAGTAATTACAAGAAGAGAGATTGGGAGAGAAGAATTCCCAGAATTAGATTTTTTAAGATTATTGCAACTAGAAGCGTATCTCAGAACAAAGGCAAAAACATATACAATAGTCAGAAGCCCTTCTCAATTCGAGCAGATGTGTTTAGAGGGGAACCCAATAAAACACTCTTTATCTTATTTTTACGCAACACTAATAAACCTGGACATTCCACAAGAATTCACGTTTATACAAGCCTGGGAGAGAGATCTGGGTGTTAGTTTTATACAAGTACAAAAAGATAGGATCCTGCGATTTACACATAAAGCCTCTGTAGCAAGTAAATATGAGGAGGGAGGTTATAAAATATTAACGAGATGGTATAGAACACCAGCAGTCTTACATCGAATTTACCCTCAGTTGTCCGATATCTGTTGGAGATGCCATGAGGCGGAAGGAACAATGGTGCATATCTGGTGGGATTGTGGGAAAATACAGGAATATTGGAAAATGGTAATGGCAACAATTAATACAATCACAAGAATCAACTTGGAAGACAGACCTTCAGCTGTTTTATTATTAGATATCCCAATGTCTATTGATAAATATAAAAACTCATTAATAAGACATCTTATTATAGCCGCAAGGGCGTGTATCCCTGTCATGTGGAAACAGGAGACTATACCATCTAGAGCACATTGGCTGGTAAGAGTGGCAGAAATACAACAAATGGAGAACAATGAAAGACCAGGATGTGAAATACTGGGCGACATGGGCCCCTTATGTGAAGTATAGAGAGGAGGGAGGGGGAGTGAGGAGGTTGACGTCAGAGACTGTTAGAAAACCCTTCTTTTTTTTTTTTTTTGTGTTGGGTCCTTAGGGGGGGAAGGGGGATGGGGAAGGTTTAGAGTTGTAGGAAATGTGAAAATGAGACGTTAATGCGTAACCAGGATAGAGGAGGAGGGAGCTGGGGGGTGGGGGGTCCTCTCCTCACCACCTGGTAAACTCTGTTTCAATCTATTTAATGTGTAACAGAAGGAATGTAAATATCCTTGTAACGTAATTCTTGAAATAAAGAAAGAATTTGGA
This sequence comes from Rana kukunoris, assembly GCA_029574335.1. Classification (NCBI taxonomy): domain Eukaryota; kingdom Metazoa; phylum Chordata; class Amphibia; order Anura; family Ranidae; genus Rana; species Rana kukunoris. The sequence goes on from JAJQKJ010002535.1 coordinate 11,949, forward strand.
AAAAACAAACTTAAGAGTCTCCAGGATCCCTATCCGGATTCGCAGCCATTCGGTGGCGATATCGATAATTGCCCTGTAGCTTGCAGGCAATGATGCCCACCGGTACAGTCTCAGATCCGAGAACTTCCTATTCTCCTTCCTGAGATTCAACACCTCATACAGCGTGCCAACGGTATCTTCCAAATTCATACAAGTTTATATCTAGATACAGGAGACCAAGAAGTGGAGGTCTCACCATTAGTGTTTGAAATCTAATGGAGGTCAGAGTGTCTTACTCCAGACTTCAAGTACCTTAGCTACGAGAAGAACCTACAGAATTTAAAGGATGGAATTCTCTGTTCCTTACTGGAAGGAATGAATTGTATACAAGAAAGCCTAGAGACGGCATTAAAGGATACTGAAACACAGTCGTATCTTCACTCTCTGGGAGCCAGTGACAGTTGCATATCTCAAGTCCGAAAGACCTAGGCAGGTTATTCTTTCCCCCATGGGGTCTTCCAAATAGTGTGAGACACTTTATCTTTCTCTCCATTTAGAGGGACAAAACATCCTAAATATGGCCAGGAACATGGAATAAGTATTCCTTTTGGCAAATACAGTATGTAGAGTAGATCTAGAAGAATCTCAAACATCTAAGTGTCATACCATAAACTACCTTGTTGCTGAAATGATCAGGCAAAATAGCTCTAGTCTCTTCCGCAACACTATATAAAGGTTGGTATCTTGGCAACCTGAGTTAGAACATCATCATCCTTTTGGCAGATCCAAACTAAAGTGTTTGAAGTTCCACAAACATTGAAATAAGAGATTCAATCTTGAAGAGAGACATAGAATTGGCCCTTCTTCTAGGAGCAAAATGATAAAACTCATCAGGCCTAACGGCATTGGAAAAGGACAAATCCCGCTGTCCAATGAAGACAATCGTAGTTATACGGATACAATTGGTCAAAGCCTAGATGGATAGGACAAAAATCCATCAGATGAGGGGTGAGACAGCTCCTCCAAGCTGGTGACGCATCCATTGACGGAACTCCAAAATAGTTCCTCCAGAGTTAATATCTAAACTACGACCTGGTCTACATTTAACACCTTGGGGGTCCATTCTGGCGGACCCAGCAGTCGTAACTACAATACATCTCAGTCGTTAGAGGGGATAGATCTAATCCTCTTAAACACTTGAGCAGTACCCACCCTTGTTGTCTGGTGATTTGGTACGTCCCATACATATATGCTGTCATGCTGTGTCAGGAAAAGAGAAAATGTTATACTTACCTAACGGTAATTTTCCTTTCCTGATGCAAGCATGACAGCATATAGGTCCCCTCCCCCTAAAAAAAAAAAGAAAAAAAGAAAAGAAAAAGTAAAACAAAGATAAGGGCCTTGAGCATTCAAGAGAGGCCTTCCGCAGTGATACTTAAGTACGAGAATGCGGTGGTAAGGGAGGAGACCTACTTTTATAGTATAACTGTTCCTGATTGGGCAGGGAGCCGGAGCCTTCCCATACGTATATGTATATGCTGTCATGCTTGCATCAGGAAAGGAAAATTACCGTTAGGTAAGTATAACATTTTCCCTTTTTTCCCTATCCCCCTCCCCCCCCCCTCTTCCTCCACTATTACCCAGTGGTTTCTTACAGATTCTTCCCACGCACATGGTAACCATTTTTTATTATCATAATGGGTCATCCCTATTCTAATATGATTATTATCATTCCATCAGAATATTACCTTTGTTTCCCCTTGTTCGCCACGGGGGATCCCAGTCAGCGAGCTCCTTCATGGTCCTCGACCCCAGGTAAGCAGATTTGGGTTCATTTGCACCTGTTGATCTCCTAGAATTTATAATTTTTATTAATGTTTTTATGCTTTGCTAGTTTCTGATATGTTGTCATCTGTTGCACAGACTACCTCCTGAAGAAGCGGTTATCCGCAAAAACCGGTAGAGGTCTTCCTAGGACTCGACCGCATACTTCCAGATACGCTATGGCCTTCCGTTAATTCCATTAATGAGGTTGATTGTTCTAGTCTCGTTTTTTAAGCTGTATAATTTTATGTTTAATAAATACATTTTTTACCACAATCGATTTCTGTTATCAGTACCGAGAAAATCCATACTTACCTTTTTGTCCAGGTGATAGTTGGTGTGAGCGGTACTAGCAGCCGCTTCCTCTCTATTCCCCCAGTCCCCAATTTTCTAAATTAATTAATTGGTACATTTTACTAATTTTCTAAAAAATTATACCCGAGGCTACACTCTAAATTATGCAAGGCCGATATTGAGTCAGCTTTCAGGCTACTGCCGATTCACCCGGACAGCTTCCGACTGCTGGGCTGCCACTGGGACGGAGAGTTTTACGTAGATCGGTGCTTGCCGATGGGCTGCTCCATTTCCTGGGCGCTGTTCGAACAGTTTGGTTCCTTTTTTGGAATGGATGGTTCGGGATGTGTTGGGAGTGAACTCTGTGATTCACTACCTGGACGACTTTATTTGTGCTGGCCTGGCTTCAGCGCGGATCTGCGCGGTTCTCTTGGCTACGTTAGAGCACATCGCGGATCGTTTTGGCATCCCGCTGGCACCTGAGAAGACTGAGGGACCTCGAATGGTCATCACGTTCTTGGGCACAGTGGAGTGTAGGTTGCCGCCAGATAAACTCGAGGGCCTCAAGGCTGAGATTAGGGGTATGCTGGGCTTGAAAAAAGTGCAACTTCGGGTGCTACAGTCGGTCTTGGGCAAACTGAACTTTGCACGCCGCATCCTTCTGATGGGTAGGGTGTTCAGCCAACGACTGTCAGCTAGCATGGCGGGGGTTCACTCGCCAAAACATTACATGCCTCTGCTGAGGGGCCACAGAGAGGATCTGCTGGTTTGGCACTCCTTCTTGGAGTCCTTTAATGGTAGGGCATTGTGAATGTCAGGCCCGGTCAGAAACTTTGACCTGGAGCTGAATGTGGATGCGGCCAGAGGGTAAAGATTTGGGGCTTTCTTTCAGGGCCAGTGGAGCGCGGGCCCCTGGCCGCAGTCTTGGATTGCTGCTGGTCTTACAAGGAATTTGGTGCTGCTGGAACTTTTTCCGGTGGTGCTGGCAGTTGAGTTAGGGGACGCATTTTTCCAGGACCGAAAGGTATGTTTCCATGGTGATCAACAGGGTTTCTGAGACACAAGCTGATATAGAGGGAAATACTTATTTATAAAATGAATATTACATGGACAGAGGTACACATTCGCAGCTGTGTATGCGCCCAATACAGGAACAGTAGATTTTGTATCAAAAACCCTGAGAAGGTTGAATAAATTTGGGGAGGGATTTGTAATCTTGGGAGGGGATTTCAATATCGTCCTGGACCCCGAATTAGATACAACAGCGAGGAAAACAGTAATATTCTATAGGGCACTTAAACATTTAAAGAAACTCCGCCGAACCTACCACCTAGTAGATACATGGCGAGCACTAAATGAGGGACGAAAGGATTACAGTTACTACTCCAAAACTCACAAAGTATACTCAAGGCTGGACCTGTTCTTTGTAGACCAATATTACTTAGAATACATTAAAAGAGTTTCAATAGAACCAAGAATGATATTTGATCATGCCCCAGTGGTGCTGGCGTTCTTACCAATTATGACGGGGTCCCGGGAGAAAACTTGGCGATTAAATGAAACACTATTAGATGATGAACAGAAAGCAGAGGATATGCAGCAGAAAATAATAGAATATTTTGAAATAAATACAACAGATGAAATATCAGACCAAGTGATATGGGAAGCACACAAAGTAGTTATACGGGGTGAGTTAATAGCCCACGGATCCCGAGTAAAAAAAAAAGGAGGAGTTAGAAGAATTATTAAAGAAAATACATGAAACAGAGATAGAGCATAAAAAAGAAATTAGATCCCAGAAAAGGGGAGCAACTAGAAACCTTAAGAACAGAACTGGCGAATTGCCTAGACAGAAAAGAAAAAGATAAATGCAGATTCCTGGCAAACAAATTATATGAACAAGGGAATAAGTGTGGCAAACTACTAGCTAGACAACTACAAAACCAACAAGAACTATCACAAGTCCACAACATCCAAGAAAATATTAAGCAGATAAAAGATACGAATTCAAGAATTCCATCGCTTTTATAATGAACTATATAACATACAAAGGATAAAATTAAAAGAAGCTGAAGAAAATGAAATAAGAGAATATATCAGGGAATCCAAATTACCACCCCTGGCAAGGGACATGGTGGAGGAACTAGAAGAACATATCACCAGAGGAAATTAAAAGAGCAATAGAAGACCTCCCGAGTGGAAAGAGCCCAGGGCCAGATGGTCTAACAAATGCATACTACAAAAAATATATGGATATACTGGTTACTCCACTTTATAATTATTTCAATAAGATCACAGTTGGAAATCCACTACCCTCAGAAGCATTATTAGCATTCCTGACAAGAGCACAAAGTGGCAGCATATGCCGACGACTTACTGTTCTTTCTCTCAAAACCAGAAGAATCAACACATGAGTTGATGCAAAAAGTAATAAGATATGGGAAAATATACAATTTTAAAATAAATACAGAGAAATCAGTTATATTGCCAAGCCATGTACCGCTGCCTACAGTCAGATTATTACAGAACAGATATTCGTTTTTATGGAACAGAGAATCACTGTGTTATTTGGGTGTGCACATAGCTGCTGATGAAAAGATATTATATGAACGCAATTATGGAGCATTAATTATAGAAATATTAAAAGATCTGAATAGATGGAAGGGAAACACGTTAACATGGTTCGGGAGAATTAATACCCTAAAAATGAATGTAGTACCCAGACTTCTCTATCTTCTATATACAGTTCCCATACAACTCCCCCAGTTTTTTTTTAAAAAGCTAAGGAAAGCATTTATATCATTCATATGGAAAGAGAAAAATGCTAGGATAGCATATGATATCCTATGTAAAAGTAAGGAAGAAGGAGGAGTCCGGCTCCCAAATATAGCATCCTATTACAAAGCAATGGCTCTGGTGTGTATATTGCACTGGTGCCATGATGCAGAAAATAGAGCATGGGTATCAATAGAGGTAAACATGGCGGGGAGGAACCTAGCGGGGGCACCATGGATAACAACCAAGGCCAGGGGACTATCAGAAATGGACATCTCCACTAACTAGAAACACACTGGCAGTATAGGACAGAATAAACCAATTTGGCATATACGCCCCAAAAACTTTACCATTGGCACCATTGGGGGGTTATCCATGGTTCCCCCCAGGAGAGGAAAAAGGAGCATTAGGTCCATGGGAATCAGAAGGCAACACAATGTGCCTGAGATATGCACCATTAGGGGTCTTGATGCCCCAGGCAGATTTAATACTAACACAAGGAGATATGGTAATGGCAGGGTGGAGATACAGTCAGATACAAAGTTTTTTTAGGAGACTAGATCCCCAAATAAGAACTCTGAACTCTCTGACTTTATTTAAAAAAAATATGTAGGAAGATATCACAGCCGGACCACTTATTGTATTCACAAATGTACAAAATAATATGTAGTGAAGAGAATGAAACAACCCCTTACTTTATCAAAGAATGGGAAAAAGAACTAGGATGCAGATTTCCCCCATCACAATTAAAAAAAATCTTTACAATTACACATGTTACATCTACAAGCTCAGCCACGCAGGAAATGGCTTACAAGTTCCTAGCCAGATGGTACCGTACCCCGGTGCAATTAGCTCAAATATACCCAGTAAAAAATGATCGTTGCTGGAGGGGGTGTGGGGAGCAGGGAACATACCTCCATATCTGGTGGGCATGTCTTGGGATAAGAATCTTTTGGGAGGAATTGGCACCATGGATCAGGAAAATGTCTGGAGAAACAATAGAGTTTACTCCATGAGGCCGCGTACACACGTACGAGAACCTCGACAGGCCAAACACATTGTTCCGCCTGTCGAGGTTCTTGCCCGGCCGTCAAAATCGTCGACCAAGCCGTCGGGAAAGGCGCCGAGCCATGGTTCTCGATGGGCCATCGAGCAAATAGAGAACCTGCTCTCTATTTTGGCTCGACGGCTTTCCCGACAGGATGCTCGCCGAAACCGTACACACGGCCGAGGTTCTCAGCAGAATGAGGATCCCAGCGAGCTTCTCACTGGTTTCTGCCGAGAATCTCTTCCGTGTGTACGCTGCCTGACACTTTCTGTTCCATGGCACCACAAGAGCGATAAAAAGTTACAAAAACAGCATTGTACCGCATTTATTAAACGCAGCCAAAAGATTAATTCCAAGGTATTGGAAACAAGCAACATGTCCCACTCGAAAAGAATGGAAAAGGGAAGTGGTTATAACAATGGGAGCAGAAAAATGGATACATGACATCCAGCATAAACAGGAGAAATTTAAAAAAACTTGGGAAATCTGGGAAAAACATAACCAAAAAATAGATGGATAAAACCAAAAGCCTTCTGAAATTTAGAGGTAGGGAAAGGGAAGGAAAGAAAAAAAAAAAGAGAAAGGGAAAAGGGGACATAAGGCAAAAGAAAATCAACAGCTTTTTCTTTTTTAATTTGTACATTCTATGTATGATTTGTCAACATGCCTAAGCGGAGATTGTGACACTAGAAGAAAATAGCAAGGTGGCTAACGACCCTTCATGCTCCTTTTTAATTTTTTTTCTCTTGGAGGAATCGGATAAACCACAAAATAGTTAAGGAACATAGCATGAGTGAGCTGCTTTTTAAGTGTCAAGGCATGATAAATGCAATATGTTAAACGTAATATGTAAAGTAGAAAATTCAATAAAGATGAGATCATTTAAAAAAAAAAAAAAAAACAGGGTTTCTGCGTCCTGCCCTCTGGTTATTCGGCTCCTGCGACACCTAGTGTTGCGCTGTTTACAGGGTTCCTTGTCCAGACTGGCTGTGGAGGATTCCATTGGAATCGTCTCACGCTGGATCAGAAAGTTGGTGAGTGTGGGGATGTGGGCTGCTTATGAGAAGGTATGGCTGGAATGGTGGGCGCTGGTTCAGGAAGCGGAGGTGGATCCCGTAGGTCTTAAGGTACGGGTGCTGGTGTTGCATTTTATTGTCACGGAACATGGAGGCCAGGGTGTCACGGTCAGTGTTGAGTAAGAAGCTAGCAGGCTTAGCTTTTCTGTTTAAATGGCAGGGGTGCCCAGGTTTTACAAAAGATTTTTGGGTGCGGCAGGCCCTTGAGGGTTATAGGGGACAGTCTAAGGATTCTAGAAGCCTGGTTTTGTTCGACATCTTGGTAGGCATTTTGGGGGAGTTGGAGAAGCTGTGTTCTTCCGGGTATGAGGTGTCCTTGTTTCGGGCAGCCTTTTTGTTTCATTTTTTGGGGCTTTTCGAATCAGCAAGCTGTTTAGCCCTTCCAAGAAAGTACACAAGGGCATTCAGGCCGCTGAGGTGGTGTTTGCGAGGGACGGGGTGATGCTTTTCCTGCGAAGATCCAAAATGGATCAAGCAGGGAGGGGCAAGTCGGTGCAGGTTTGCCCTGTTGGGGCGGTGCAGGAGTTTTTGGAGGCACGCTCGGTGACCAGGGGTTCCTTTTTGTTACACGCTGATGGGGCCCTGTTGTCCCGATATCAGTTTGTGGCAGTGTTCCGCAAATGCTTTGGGTTTGGTGGATAAGGATTTATCTTCAAACTCGTTTCGAATTTGGGCTGCGACGGAGGCAGCGAGATGTGGGCTGGATGCGGAAACAGTGAAACGCATAGGTAGGTTGGAGTCGAGGAGGTTTCGGCTGTATGTTCGTCCACAGTTGTTCGTAGGTTTACCTTGAAACGGTTTGGCTGCGGGGGCGGGGTTACTGTTTTGAAACAATAAAAAAAAAAGAGGAAAAGATAGATATACAGTTAAAGAAAATGTTAGTGGGTTAGGACAATATTGGAAGGTTTTGGGGGGCAGGTTTCGGTCCCTGTAGATCATGGTGGGGATATATTTTGCTTTTGTGTTTCAGGTGCTGGGCAAGGTTTGGTCTGGATACTGGGCCATTCCTTTGTGCATTGGGGGGCTAGGAGGGCTGATGTGTGACCGGACAGTCGACAGCTTGGGGTCCCAAGACAGGAGGCCTGCGTACGATGGCAAGGATTTCCAGGAATGCTGTGGAGCAGGATAATTCCGGAGGTGCACCGGTTTGCAGGTTTGGACAGACTGCCTGATGTTTTGATTGTACACATGGGGGGTAATGATTTGGGGGTTTGTTCGATGTTGGACGTCACGCGGGACATCAAATTTGATTTCCTGCGTCTTTGAATGGTGTTCCCTGATATGATCATTGTCTGGTCGAACATGGTGGCGAGAACATCATGAAGGATGGCGAGGTCAGTGGAGGGCATCAGCAGAGCTTGGAGGAAGATCAATAGGGAAGTGGGTAGGTTTGTGATCAGGAATGGGGGCTTGGTGGTCAGACATTTGGAGTTGGAGGTGGACACGTAGGAATATGCGGGGTGATGGAGTTCACTTCAATGACGTGGGTATCGACATGTGGGCTTTAGGTCTGCAGGATGGAGTACAGCGAGCTTTGAGGGTGTGGAGGGGCGCTAAAGGGTAAGGTGTTACCCTTGGGTGCTGGTGGCGGGTGTTTGGTCTTTGCAGGGGAAGGAAGATACCTCAAAGAAGGAGTTCGGTGGTTTGGGTCCTGAGGGTGGTAGTTTCAGTTAACCAAAGGGTAGCTGAAATATTATGTTAATGGAGGGCACTGCGGTCAGTGGTCATCTCTGAGCCAGCTTGTCGGCTTGAGGCATACGATCAGAGGGTGAGGTACTGCAGTGTCAGATGTTACAAGATGGAGGTTGGATATTCCTTCAAAGACCAGCACTAGGATACCGATGGGGATGTTATGTAATAATTTAAAGTTGAATATTTAAAAAAGTTATTTTAAAATAAAGGAGGCTGCTACGGCCTAATTTTACTCCAAATAAGTTATTCAAGTTAAGTAATAAGGTGGAGTATAAGGATGGGTTTAGCAGCAATGGGGACATCTGTTATACAATAGTCAAGCATTTGTTCTTCTTGACCGTTGTCCTCTCAGCTGTACTCCTAAAATGTATGATGCATGCATGTTTTTAGCCCCCAAGTTCTTAACTTTACATTTATTAACCTTAATCCTCATTTTCCACATAGTTGCCTACTTAAACACTACATTAAGGCCTGCTTATATTTTGGAGACATGCTGTAATTTCAGGCCAAGACTGATCCTCAGCCTTGGCACCAAACTATTTAATCAGGAAATCCATATTTTTGTAAGCAAGGCAATTGCTGTAGCAATGCTAAAGCAAGTAAATGGGATCTAGCTCTCCTCATTAAAAAAACAAAACCAAAAAAAACACACCTAGTAGACGCGGGAGTGCTTTGCAGTGCGACCTAGTAGACGCGGGAGTGGGATGGCGCTAGCCCCGCCCACCGCGTGGTGTTGGAGGTGGTGAGGGTCTGTGGGTTTCCAGATTCTGTGTTCATTGAAAGTGGTCTCCCTTGTGACGCGCAATTTGCATTCGGCCATGCAACATCCAGAGATGGTTTCTGAGAAACTGCGAAGCATTTTGTGCATTTGGTCAGGGAACACAGGGAGGATTTGAAGGTATGGAATACCTTTTTGGACTCTTTCAATGGTAGGGCGATTTGGATTTGGATGTCTGGGCCGGTGAGCAATTATGACTTGGAGCTCTTTATGGATTGAGGCGGGGTTTACAAAGAACCTTGTGTTGCTGGAATTGTTTCCGGTGGTACTGGCGGTCGAATTGTGTGGAGCGTCGTTCAGGGATCTGAAGGTGCGCTTTCATGGGGACAATCTGGGGGTGGTGCAGGTGATCAACAGGGTGTCGGCATCATCTCCGGCAGTTATCAGGTTGCTTCAACATCTGGTCCTTCGGTGCTTGCAGCTCAATGTATTCATTCATGCGGTGCATCTCAAGGGGGTTGACAATGCGATAGCCGATTTGTTGTCTCGCTTCCAGTAGGATAGGTTCAGAGAGTTGGCACCGGACGCGGAGCAGCTGGGGGTGTTTTATCCTGAATGGTTGTGGGGGATAGCGTTGACATCATCGCTGGATGGATCAGGAGATCAGTGAGTGCGGCGACATGGTCGGCTTATAACAAGGTATGGTACGATTGTTTGGCGTTTGTCCGGGAAGCCGGGGAGGAACCTAAAGGAGAGACAGTTCGGGTATTGGTGCTGTACTATCTGGTGAGACAGATGGAGGAGGGGGTATCTGCTTCTGGTGTGAATAAAAAGTTGGCTAGGTTGGCATTTTGGTTTAAATTGCAGGGGCAGATTGATTTTACAAAGGATTTTTGGATGAGGCAGGCGGTCAAGGGTTATCGGCGAGCGGTGGTTCGCAGGGATACGAGGAGGCCGGTCACATTCAAAATCATGAGGGGCATTGTGGCTCTGCTGGGTGGTGTGTATTTTTCGTTTTTTGAGGCTGCGTTGTTTAAAGTGGCATTTTTGTTGGTGTTTTTTGAGGCGTTCAGGATTGGGGAGTTAGTTAGCCCTTCCAAGAGGGTGGAGGGGCTCCCAAGGGTAAGGTTGTTCCCCTTGGGTGCGGTGGCGGGTGTTGGTCTTTGCAGGGGAAGGAAGATATGGCAGAAGGAAGAGTTTTTGGGGGAAATGGTGTTGGTATGGGTCCTGATGGTGGTTTCCAGCTAACGGAGGTTAGCTGGGAAGTGTTAATGGGGCACTGCAGTCAGTGGCTGTCTCTGAGCCAGCTTGTCGGCGGCTGGAGACCAATAAATACACTGGGAAGGTACCGCAGTGGCGGCGTATTTTTTGGCCAGCGTAGCGCATCTCATATGCGCTACGCCGACGTAAGACAGGGAGCCCAGTACAGTATTCTCAAAGCAGTCGCGCTGTACGTTGCGCCGGCGTAGTGTAAATAGGCCGGTGTAAGCCCTCCTAATTCAAAGTAGGCAGGTAGTGGGCGTGCTTCATGGTATTGGGTGTCAGGACGTGGTTTGTGGGGCTGAATTTTTGTTGTTGTTCTTCCGGAGATCAAAGACGGATCAGTTAGGGTGGGACATGTCAGTACAGGTTTTTGCCATCCCGGGCTCCCCTTTGTGTCCGGTGGGAGCCGTTCAGGGGTTTTTAGGCCCATATGGACGGTTCCCCTTTATCGCGTTTTTAATTTATTGCTGTTTTTAGGAAATGCTTGCGGGGATTGGGGCTGGATGAGAAGGAGTTTTTATCTCACTCTTTCCGGATAGGGGCAGTGACGAAGGCTGCCAGATGTGGAATGGATAGTGAGGCAGTAAAACATATTGGGCGGTGGGAGTCTAGGAGGTTTAAGTTATACTTTAGGCCCCACCTGGTGGTGGGTTTGTGAGGCAAATTGTGGGAGGACTGGTGGGGGCTGTGGATTATGTGTCTGGTTTTTCAGTATTGGTGGTCATGGTTTGCTGTTTTCTTCTATTTTAGGTTCAGTGGCGGGACTGGTGGGGGGCTCGGAGAGGTGATGCTAGACCGGAAGGCAGGCAGTTGGGGTTTTCTAGAAGCAAAACTTGCATTAGGTGGCTGGGGATTCTTGGGATGTTGTGCGGTAGGATTGTCCCTAAAGTGCTATGTTATGCGCAAAGGGATAGGCTGCCTGACATCTTAGTGTTGCACGTGGGCGGCAACGACCTGGGGGTTAGGTCTATGATAGACATTACGCGGAAAATCAAGGGTGATGTTGAGCGGCTGATGCGGGACTTCCCTGATATGGTCATTGTTTGGTCGGACATGGTGGCGCGTACGACTTGGAGGATGGCCAGGTCGGTGGACAGGGCGAGGAAAAAGGTTAACAGTGATGTGAGCAGGTTCATGGTTAGGAGAAGGTTTTGGCCATTAGACATCTGGAGTTGGAGCCGAAGACTTGGAGGTACCTGAGGACCGATGGGGTACACCTGAATGAAGTGGGTATAGACTTGTGGGTTCTGGAGTTGCAGGATGGAATTCTGTGTGGAGGGGCTCCCAAGGGTAAGGTTGTTCCCCTTGGGTGCGGTGGCGGGTGTTGGTCTTTGCAGGGGAAGAAAGATATGGCAGAAGGAAGAGTTTTTGGGGGAAATGGTGTTGGTATGGGTCCTGATGGTGGTTTCCAGCTAACGGAGGTTAGCTGGGAAGTGTTAATGGGGCACTGCGGTCAGTGGCTGTCTCTGAGCCAGCTTGTCGGCGGCTGGAGACCAATAAATACACTGGGAAGGTACCGCAGTGGCGGCGTATTTTTTGGCCAGCGTAACGCATCTCATATGCGCTACGCCGACGTAAGACAGGGAGCCCAGTACAGTATTCTCAAAGCAGTCGCGCCGTACGTTGCGCCGGCGTAGTGTAAATAGGCCGGTGTAAGCCCTCCTAATTCAAAGTAGGCAGGTAGTGGGCGTGCTTCATTTAAATTAACCGTGACCTCATGTAAATGAGCGGCCGAGCAAACGCGTGCATGCTCAGAATCACGTTGAATAGAATGCCCAAGATACACATCGAACACTGCCTACGACGTGAATGTCACAGCCCCATTCATGTACGACTTACGTAAACAACGTAAAATCTACGGCTGTTCCGACGTCCATATCTTGCATGGGATGCGCCACCTTTTTGGTGGTTTATCTTTACGCCGGAAAACGCCTTGCGTAAACGTCGTAGATTACTGAGTCAGGCATACGTACATTCGTGAATTGGCGTATCATGCTCATTTGCATATTTATAATGGGAACGCCGAATGTGTCCAACGTAAATATGCACCCAAGATACGACGGCGTAGGAGACTTGCGTCGGTCGTATCTTGGCAAAATTCAGGCGTATCCGATTTAAAGAATCAGCGCATAGATACGTCGGCGTACATTTGGACTTACGACGGCGTATCAGTAGATACGTCGGTGTAAGTCTTTGTGAATCTGGGCCTATATATTTATATTTGTTAAATAAATTAGGCTGCTATGGCCTTTTTTACCCGTAAAATTTGTGTGGTCTCAATTACTGGGGGGTAAGGTGAATAGTTGCACTTCATAGTTCATCTGTTATACAATAGTCATGGGAGGTTGGGCTCCCCTACAGGCTACCCTCTGGTCACTCAATTGGAATTCACAGACCTGGAGGAGGGAAGGTACTAGGTGATGAGGAACAGGAACATGAACATGAGAGAAGCTTAAAGTGGAACTTCATTCTCCCAATCAACATTGATTATTTTTAATCCTTGTGCTGCTAGCATTAGTAAATAGATAGGAAAGTATGTCACATTTACTTGTTTTAAACTTTTCTTTTACATATCTTCAGTTACTTCCTGGTTTCTTGCCTAGGCAAATTATGTCATACATCCCAGAAGTCTTCAAGAGGGGTGGAGAGGAGGAGGAGTTTTATCAGCTCACCTGCATGCTTGAGCTAACGGCAGATGGATTCCAGGAAGTAAATGCTACATAATTCATTTGCCCTTACTCAAAATGGCCACAGACAGAAATATTGGGGGGCATTTTCCAAAGTGATTTCTCAACAAAATAAAGCATGGAGACATGGATGGATGGGAGAGTTTTGCTGTGAATATTAAACATTAAGGCGGCGTACACACGACCGAGGTTCTCGCTGGAAACCAGCGAGAACCTCGCTGGAAGCTGCATTCCAGCGAGGACCTTGGCCGTGTGTACGCTCTCGGCGAGCATCCCGTCGGGAATCCCGTCGAGCAGAAATAGAGAGCATGTTCTATATTTGCTCGACGGCCCGCCTGGATGAATGGCTGGTTGCCATTCCCGAAGAGGGGGTCGCCGATTTCGACGGCCGGCAGAGAACCTCGACGGGCGGAACGATGTGTTCTGCCCGTCGAGGTTCTCTGCCGTGTGTACACGGCCTCATTAAATAGCATTTATGGTTTGTGGAGCTCAGATGCAGTGAAGATCGAATAGCACTACAATCTCAGGGGATCTTATGGCAGTGATGCAGAGAGGAGATGCATATACAGGTATATGAAAGGACTGACAGCACAATCATAGTTGCCAACATTACAAAAAAATAAAATCCGAGACACTTTTTTGCATGTAGGGGTGGGGCATTCGTTTGTAGGCGTGTCACACCATAGTAGGAAAATGTGGAATGCGAAAAATGGACATGGTTTACGCAGGTAGTGGGCGTGGCTTAAATGGGCGTGGCTGAAATAGTGTGTGGTTGGAAATATAGGGAGAAAGAAAGAGGGGAGGAAGGAGAGAGAAGGATGGATGGATGGAGGGACAGCAGGCTCAGTTCCTACACCACAATATAAATGTGTATTCCAGAGTTTAACAATCAGAAGATAAAGATACTCCAAACACCTGCTTCAATCATCCCGGCACCATGTTGTTATGGTGCCAGGATGATTGAAGCGCATTATTTCATTGTAATATAGAATGAAATAATTCAACTCACCATAATGCTTAATCAGTGGTAGCCCCGAGTGTGTCACCTTCCATGTCACCTGCCACCAGATGCCATCAGATGTTTCCAGCCCAGTGCTTCCTTACATAAGGTGCCCTCAGAAGAGTCCCTCCTTACATCAGGTGCCCCCAGCAGAGTCCCTTCTTACATCAGGTGCCCCCAGCAGAGTCCCTCCTTACATCAGGTGTCCCCCCCATTGGATCCCCCATTAGTCATGTGCCCCCCCCATTGGATCCCCCATTAGTCATGTGTCCCCCCCATTGGAGCCCCCTCACGTGTCCCCCCCATTGGAGCCCCCTCATCTGTCAGCCCATTGGAGCCCCCTCACCTGTCAGCCCATTGGAGCCCCTTACGTGTCCCCCCCATTGGAGCCCCCTCGCGTGTCTCCCCCCATCGGAGCCCCCTCACTTGTCTCCCCCCCATTGGAGCCCCCTCACGTCTCTCCCCCCATTGGAGCCCCCTCACGTCTCTCCCCCCATTGGAGCCCCCTCACGTTTCTCCCCCCATTGGAGCCCCCTAACTTGTCTCCCCCACCATTGGAGCCCCCTCACGTGTCTCCCCCACCATTGGAGCCCCCTCACGTGTCCCCCATTGGACATTGGAGCCCCCTCACGTGTCCCCCCATTGGACATTGGAGCCCCTTCATGTCCCCCCCCCATTGGAGCCCTCTCATATGTCCCCCCTATTGGAGCCCCCTCACGTGTCTCCCCCCCATTGGAGCCCCCTCACGTGTCCCCCCCATTCTCAATGCTTTGTTGAGAAGCAGATGACGGGCGCTTGCCAGGGAGCAGTGAGTTAATACTCCAAGACAAAAGAATGCCAGATCCTTGAGAGAAGAAAACCGGAAACAAATGGTGATCTCATGTATATCCCAGCCTAGGTACATCCGTCCCACCAGTGGCGGAATTATCAGAGTCGCAGCAGTCGCCGTTGCGACTGGGCCCTGTAATTCCGCCAAATCCGGGGGGCCCGCCACCCGCCTGTGTGAGATGCACGTCCGCCGCTTGTGCGTCCTGTTCGTTCCAGGGATCAGGTGCTGGCTGAGTTGGATGAAGGTCCCGGGCCGTCATGCTCCTGTAAGCGGGTGCAGCGGATCCCGATCCGCTTGCTCTCCCCGCCAGTCACCACTGGAAAATGACAGGAGCGGGTCCGAGAAGGAGAGCTCCTTCATCCCCCCTGCTCCAGCCGCCGCTAAAAGGACTGGATGTCTCTCTCTCTCTCTCTCTCTATGCCTGCCCATTCCCCTCATCCCTCCTGTCAGAAGAGAGCAGAGCAGCAAAAGATCGGAGCGACAGTGTCTGTGTAGAGAGAGAGAGAGAAGCTGCTGCTGCGGGCTCCCTTCTCCTCCCCCCTCCTCCTTTCATCACTGTACAGTATTCGTTTTTTCTTCCCCCTCCTTATTGGACAGGGAGAAAACAACTCTACAGTGAAGCAGAGAGGATTATGGGAAATGTAGTGCCGAGGGCTAAACATGCAATACTTAGGGGAGAAACTGCAGCCCCCAGCATGCCCAGTTGAAGAGGAGGGAGAGATTCAGGAGCCCGGGAGAATTTTGGGGAAGTGCACCCAGGAGGACTCCATTAGAGAGAGAGAGAGAATCCCACTGCACTGAACCACCAGAGAGAAATCCACACAGCCTAGCACTATCCCTTCTAAAGAAAGGCATGAAGTTTTTTCCAGAATACAGATCTGGGCACTATCCAGCGGAGTCGCCACATGCAACCCAGAATGAGCTAATTGCTGATCAGAGGAACCATTGTTGCTGTATCTCCGGGTCTGGTAAGAGGGCCGGTCGGCCATTATCTACTGCCATCCATCTGAACTGCCCACCCTGTTATTCTTTAGCCCTAATACTACTCGCAGGCCCTATTCACAGCTGCAGCATGCACCAGAAATTAGAGATGAAGATTTAGGACTTGCTGGTTCACACTGCAGCAATGCCAGAGATCGCATGTGATTTGCAGCGCACTGCTGTTCACATCACATGCAATGTCTGTGCGATGCGATTTCAACCATACAGATAGTTTGGCTGATATTGCACCACATTCGGTTCAAACACGAACCGGACCCTTTTTGTTCAGACCAGAATCGGATCGCATGGGTGTTCACACCCATGCGATCCGATTCATGTCTGAACTGTCAGTTCGCAGTGTGATATGCAAGTTGAACTGGGAGTGTCATTAACATCGTATGACACTCCCCAGCAGTTTGCATAAGGCAGTGTGAACTGCCGTGCGATGTGGGAACCTGCAGTGGATTCGCAGGGTTCTCCCATCACACCAGTGTGACTGTGAACCGGCCCTTAGTGCTGGTTCACACTGCAGCGATGTTCGACAGCAGATGCGATTTGTATCACACTGTAGTGAAAATCACATGCGATCTCTGTGCGATGCGATTTCAGCCATACAGATAGTATGGCTGAATTTGCATTGTATTCGGACCAAACTCGCACAGGACCCATTTTTGGTCCCAGCAAAATACGAACACTTGGGTGTTCACACCAATGCGATTTGATTACTGTCCGAATTTGCAGTTCGCACTTTGATATGCAAATTGATTTGGGGGTGTCATTAACTTTTAACTGACACTCCCAGCAGTTCGCATAGGGCAGTGTGAACTGCCACTGGGAGACATGTGATGTGGGAACCCACAGTGGATTCGCAGGGTTCTAACATTGCTGCAGTGTGAACCAGTACTTAGGCTTAGTTCACACTAGTGCGATGCGAGAACCCTGCGAATCCACTGCGGGTTCCTGCATCGCACCTGACTCGCAGGCGGTTCACACTGCCTTATGCGAACCGCTGGGAGTGTCAATACAAAGTTAATGACACCCTCAAATCGGTTCACATAGTGCCGTACAAACTGTCAATTCAGACATTAATCGGATCGCAAGGGTGTGAACACCCATGCAATCAGATTCTGGTGTGGACCAAAAAGGGTCCTGCATTACCTTGGTCCAAATGCGATGCAAATTCAGCCATATTAACTGTATGGCAGAAATTGCATAGCACAGACTTCACATGTGATTTGCACTCCAGTGTGGTGCGAATCACATGTCAGGTTGCAGAGCACACTGGTGTGAACCAAGCCTAAAGACTGCCCTATAACTGTAGTGGCCCCAGGGCTATGGCAGGCACTACCATATGGCGCCCTAAGCAGCCACCTCAGGGCGTCAGAATAGGGGGGCAGTAAAATCCTAATCCCCAGACACTTGCTAGGGATTCAGATTTTTACAGTGTGGAATTATTATTATTCTTTTACACACTCCCAGTCCCTATAGCAGCTAGGAGTGTGTGTACTTTAGTAAAGCTGACTGTCGCCTTTCATGTGAAAGTGTTACAAGTGGCTGTGAAGCCGCCTATCACTTCCACTACTGCCACAATGTGCAACCCCCTTCACCATTTTTATGGGCACCATTGCCTGCTGACTTTTTTTTCCTTCTGTAGGAAGTTGGGCCGACTACCCAGCCAGCCACTGTTTTATTCCGGGAGATGTAGTCCGCGCTTAAGCTCCTGAGCAGGGCAGGGGAAAAATACAATTCTGGTGAGCATGCATTTATGGACACTGGTGAGACTGCATTGATGGGCATTGGTGAGGCTGCATTTGATGGGCACTGGGGAGGCTGCATTAATGGGCACTGGGGAGGCGGCACTGGTGAGGCTGCATTGAAAAAACAGGAGGGTATGGATGAGCTGATTGGGTGGTTCAATGGGCCACTTGACTGGACAGGCTGCCAGCCCTCCCCTGTATGTTGTCACTTCTTGGAGCGGGGATAAGTAAACAAAATTCCTTGCACTGGCCCTGCGCAGTTTGTTGTTGCCATTTAAAAGGCGACCCCACCATCTCTAATTTTTTCGAAGGGGACTCAAAAACCACTAGGAAACTGTTATTCCTTTAGACACATTTAGATTACAGTTGTCTTGCTAAATATTGATTTACCTATTCTCGTATTGATTTTCCTGCTATTAATATAGAGCTGCTTTTATAGATATATTTGTTTACCTTTATTACCTCTGGGCAGTTCTACTCTGATGTCATTTATGCAAGTTCCTAATTCACTTCTGACATCTGCACACTGTACGTAGCACACCCCGGACACTGTACGTAGCACACCCCGGACACTGTACGTAACACGCCCTGGACTCTGTACGTAGCACACCTTGATCTGTGCAGGTAACACACCTTTAACCAGTGGCGGAATTATCAGGGTCGCAGCAGTCACCATTGCGACTAGGCCCTGTAATTCCACCAAGTCCGGGGGCCCTTCACCCGCCCGTGTGAGGTGCCCGACTGCCGTTCCGCCAGTGTGAGGGGTCCACCTGACTCTCATGTCACTGTGGAGGGGGGGGGCCCATTCATGATTTCTTGCACCGGGGTCTTGAAGTCTCTAGTTACGCCACTGCGTCCCGCCATGTATGTGCAGCTAATAGGACTTAAAACCCTTATCCATCTGCTACATATTACATCCAAATATAAGCTGGATTAAAATGTATGTTTATAATATACATTCCCTTGGCGTTTACAGAGTCTGTAATTTTAAAATCTTATATTAGGCTTTATTCGAATTTTCTATAGTTTATTGTTTATTGTTTTATTTATCTTATATAAGCTTTATTAGATGCAAGGGATCTGGAATGGGGATGTCAGATTTTTCTTTGTTGTCTGATGAAGAGATGAAATCACTGACCAAAAATAACCTGCTGATCATTGATCTGTATAGGTGTCCTGCACTTACCATGTTGACCACTAGATGTTGCTGTGTACACTGTGTTGTATAGGGAACGTTTGTTCTGTGGAACATTTTTTTCTGGCCATGTGTTCCCCGGATCATTGATCAGGTTGCGCACAGGTTGTGATCCATGTGAGTTGTTTCCCGGTGATAGGTCAGTGTGAGGCGGGTGGGGCTCATTGTATCCAGGGCTCCTTGCGATTGGGAGTTTTCAGACTGCTGTGACAGGCCATCACAGGGGTCACATGATTCTAAAGCAGAGTTCCACCCATATTCATATTCACAGCGCCGGCAGAAGCAAATACTCTGCTGCCACCTAGTGGCGGTAGATGTAATTGCGGTAATGCCGCCGAAGTAATGGGAACTGCGTTACCGTGAGGGGAAGAGTAATCGGGTAGATTCCTCGTTACCCTCAAAAGGGGCTGCGTTAGGTAACTGCGTTTATTGTAACTCCGTTACATACAACACTGGAGATAGCACAGCAGAGACTAACTGTAGATATATATATAGAGTGCTTATGCTTGAGAGATGCAGTAGCGACTTAGGGCCAGATTCAGGTAGAGTTAGGCTGGAGTATCAGTGATACTCCAGCCTAACTGTCACTTTAAGCCGGCGTTTCTGTTTTCTGTAACCAGAAAACAAGAAACGCCGAGTTGGAGTTCCGATGCGAGCGGCGTAATTGAATTTCGCCATCGCATCGCAACTTTAATTTAAAAATGGCGCCGGGGGCGTTCCCGCTGATTAACGCCGAAAAAATATGTTAATCAGCGGGAATCGGCAATTCACGCTCGTATTCGGGCGCGACGCAGTGACTTTCCGACGTTTCCGTAAGCGATACGTGGCGTAAAGATAAAGCAGCCCCCTAGTGGAGTATCCTATGTTAAGTATAGCCGTCGTCATCGCGTCGGAAAAAAAAAAACGCATCGCTTGCGTAAAACGGCCATGAATGGGGATTTGACGTCATTGACGTTCACTGACAGAATTTGGAGCATGCGCACTGGGATGCATTGACAGTCGACGCATGCGCAGTACGTTCGTCGCGGGATCGCGCTTAGTTTAAATAATACACGCCCCGTACCCGCCCAATTTGAATTCCGCCAGATCATTTACGATACGCTGCCGCAACTTTAGGAGCAAGTGCTTCATGAATAACAGCACTTGCTCCTAAAATTTCGCCAGAGTAACGTAAATGAGAAACGTTACTCCAGAGTAAAGATGCTCCCATCTACCTGAATCTGGCCCCTAGACTATGAATGCAGGATAAACTGCAAGGGAAGCTGATGCAGCAGAGTTTTTGGATGTTGCAGAGACTCAGTAGAGTTGCAGGTGCAACAGAGTCTGTGGACATTGCAGAAGTGCAGCAGGCTTTGAGTGCAGTGGAAATTAAGCAAAGACTGCAGATATTACAGAGGTGCAGTGAGGCTGCAGCAGAGACTGCAGGAGTAGCTGAAGCTGAGTGTACAGTGAGATAGCAGCAGAGACTGTAGAGACTGCTGTTGCAGGGGTGCAAGGTTGTAGTCAGGCAAAGGTCTTTAGTAGTTCAGGAAAACAATATGGACTCTATGCCTGATTGGTTACAGAGCATCCTGCTTGATTTTAAACAGAGAACTTAGTTACGTGACACATCATATAAGGCATTATGTGAATGTGAGGCAGCTACGACACTCCAGGTAAAGCTCAGAAGTGTCCACAGTCACAAGGGATAGAGGAGGTGCCAGTGCTGGCGTTAGGAAGGTAAGTGACAGTGACCATTGTCTTTAATTATTAAAATATGATTTTAAGATCATTTACTGTGCTGTACTGTGCTGTTATTTATTCCATCAACTAACTTTATAGATCTGACACTGCATGTGTTTACACTGCATACAAAGTATTATATATTTTTAAGCTATGACTGTATAATCTGTTGCATAAAGTAACAAGAACAATTTCAGTACTTTCTAAATGTCTGCTCTTACACTTTATTTCTATGCTAAGCTATTTAGTCAAAATAATGAAAATGCTACAGGTAGAATCACCCATATTCAGAGATAATTTATGTATTCCTTTGTAAAGAAAAACGCAAAAAAACACAAGACAAAACATCATATGAATGAAGTGTATATAAATAGAAGTTTTGTGCCACATCTATTACAACTGTCCAAGCTATGGGGTATCTATGGCTAATAAAATAATAATCAATATTAATTCAGTCGAACTTCGGACATTGGGGTTGATTTACTAAAGTCAAATCCACTGTGCACCAAGTGCACTGCAAATGAACTTGGAAGTGCATTCACTGTAGCTATAGAGGGGGACATGCAAGGAAAAAAAAAACAGCATTTTTGCTTGCACATGTTTGGATGATAGAAATCAGCAGAGATTCCCTTCAGATCCACAATGACTGCACTTCCAAGTGCACTTGTTGTGTAGTGGATATGCCTTTAGTAAATTAACCCTAATGTCTGAAGTTGATCCTTTATTATCCATAGATACACCTAGCTTGGAGTAAAACCCCATTGTGTCTCTTGGCACCAGTAGGAATCCATGCCCATCAGTTCTCAGGGTTTATGTTCCCTTGACATAATGGCTGCGGTGGGGAAATGTCTGATCTTTTCTTTCCCATTTCATGGAAACGCACATTTGATTAATATATGTGTGGATTTGCATGTGCCGTTTGAAAAAAAAAAGTGAGCTTATGTTGCATTTCATATGCCTATGTCTGTGGCTAGCTAAAAACACCATGGCTCTTTTAAATTCTGTTTTTGTTTCTGTGATTACTGCCACTGGTTTGGTTAAGTCATTTGTTTTTTTTTAGCAAAGGAAGCCTTCAGTTTTTACCTAGGTTTACAGTGAGCTTCACTTTTCCTCCATCAAGTTCTAGTCGCAAAGTGTCTGCCGACTCTTTAGAAGTGGTAGCCAAAAGAAGCCCATATGCTCGTTGAGACATGAAACGTAAGGAAACATCTTCTGCTTCTGTGTGGGCGACTCCAGGGAGCAGAACCTTAAGGTACATACTGCCATCATAGCTCAGAACTGCTGCTTCTGTAAAGGACGACACAATTGGAACAGAATAAATCAATAAAAGTAGTAATATAATAAATTAATGGGCAAAGTACTTTTTAAATTGAACTGTTATTTTATTGTTACTTGTTTATAATTTTTACACATTATGCATGGTATTTAATGATATTTCTAATACTATCTATTGATGATGCAGTGCTATAATGCTGGTGTTTCTCTTTCTGAAACTATTGAGGCAAATTCTTCTACATTTACCAGTAGGGATTTTAGTTGTGATAAAATAGGCACCTCTGGGTGCATGCTACATCAGATACTCGCATAAAAACCTATGAGGCGAGTAGTCATTGGTGGTCACCTTCTGTTCCACATACCTTCCTATTAGTGGGTCCAAATAATATTTTCAATGCACACTTTCCTAAAAATAGCTGTATGGTCAGTGGGTCACTGGTTAAAGTACCAGCCCACTTAGGACCTCTGTAAAAGCATCAACGTGTTATATTAAACTATTGCATTACAGCATAAAACGGTGATGTTTCAGGGCCTCGAAGGACCCCTTCTTCAGACATGTGCAGGGGTAGCGCTAGGCGGGTTCTTGGGTGTACTATAGCAACCCCAAAAATTGTGCCAACACCTTAGTCTCTGCTGCCATATCTGTCATTGAGGATCTTTTTGCCTTTAACGCTCTCCCCTAGCTGCAGTGTCCCTCTTCTGCCACACCACAGGATTGTGAGGCTGGCGGCTGATGGGGACACTATCTCTCAGCTGTGCAGCATCTCCCTGGGAAGTGGGCACACTGCACACTGTCTTCCCTCACGGTGTATGCTTCACTGGCTGTTCCCACCGCATACTGCCCAATGACTGTCCTCACCACATCCTGTACACTGGCTGTCCTCACTGCATAGTGATCACTGACCTTAGTAGTTGGGTCCTTCCTTCTACAGCTTCTTGTAGTAAACTGTCTTGTAAAACTTGTGCTGGCAGTTGGGGCCCTGCTTATTCCAGGGGTCTGGGTTATGCTTATTGTCCCAAAAAACTTCAGCACTGGCTGTTGTCGCTGCATATACAGCTTACCGACTATCCTTACTGCATACTACTCACTGACTGCCCAACCGCATTCTGCTCACTGACTATCCTCATTACATACTGTGCACTGGCTGCCCCACTGCATACTGTTCACTGAATAACCTCACTGCATACTGCCCACTGACTGTGATGCATACTGCCCACTGACTGTGCTCACTGCATACTGTCCACTGACTGTCCCCACTGCATATTGCCCACTGACTGTCCCCACTGCATACTGCCCACTGACTGTCCCCACTTGCATACTGCCCATTGACTGTCCCCACTTGCATACTGCCCACTGACTGTCCCCAAAATACATAATGCTTTTCATTACTTATCAATACATTTGGAAAGTGCAACAATTAAATTGCCAAATGGTAAAATGTATAAATCAATTTTTTTTTGCCACTTGTCAGTCGATTGGTGTTGTGTACTATATGGAATGCCAATGTGGCATGTTCTACATTAGAAAAACCAAAAGGCCATTTTTCCACAGAATTAGGCACTGTGTTGGACTGGTTAATGCCAAGAAATTTGAAAGCCCCATAAGCTGCCATATGGGGCTCTGTCAGCAATTCAACATCACTAAAATTACATTTTTTGCTTTGGAGCATATTCCTATCAATGAAAGGGGAGGGGATGTAGAGAAGTTACTTCTACAACGAGAAACAAAATGGATTTTAATTTGTCTGCTACTAAACATTCAGGGCTGAATGATTTTCTCAGTTTCAAACTATTTCTATAAGTTTGATTTTGTTTAATCTACAAGGAGTCTGTCACGATCACTACCGTGCCAAATGGACAGCAAGGTGTAGTCGCGGCCCGTGTGGCTCTGGGTGGAATTGAACCCAGGACATCTCCGTTGCTGCTTCGGGTCTTTTCCTCTGAGCCACTTCTCAGTTGCTATTCTGCTTGCTGTCCATTGAAGCCTGGTGCTGAACTATGTGCTGATTGCCTGATCTCCCTACTATCTGCACTTGTCTATCCTAGTCCAGCTGAGGCAGGTTTCCTAATCAACCAGGATATAAAGCCCTGCCTCACTATGAGGGAGGTGTCAGTTCATTGTGCTCTGATCATCCTGTCTGTGCCAACGGTTCCTGTGGTTATCTCTAGCTACAAGACTGACCCCGGCTTCTGACCTTTTGGCTTATGTACCCTGGAATGCTGCTGTCTCCTGTCCTTTGACCCCGGCCTGTACCTTCGGACTTCCTCTGCCGTCTCCAGCCCTTGACCCATGTCTTGTGCCCCGGACTTGTCTTTGGTTGCTGTTTGTGAACCCTGAACTTTCTGTCGGTATTTACCTGACCCTCTGCTGTCATCAGTGTACCACGTCTGCTCAGCTACAAGACTAGCCCCCGTGCACGGACTCACAGCCCAGGTAATGTCTACCTTATTACTGTGGGCTGTGTGTACCTGCAAGGGTGAGCTTACAATCTGCAGAATGGACTCCACTCAAGGTAAGCCCTCACAGAGTCTCTCTGTCAGTTGTCTAGTTTTTCCATTATGGAAAAGGGGTTACTTGTGTGCTGCTCTAAGTGTGAAAATAAGGCAATATAAAGAAAATGTATATAGCTGCTGAACTCCTAGGCAGCGTACACACGGGGAGACATGTGCGCTGATACATTTCCGAAGGACCGTTTCCAGCGGACATGTCTCCTCGGATTTTTGGTCCGATGGTGTGTACACATGCTTTGAAATTTGTCTGCTGGAAAAACCTGTTCGCTAGGTCGTACACGCGATCGGATATGTCCGCTGAAACTGGTCGGCAGGCCAGTTTCAGCGGACATGTTCGATCGTGTGTACGCGGCCCTAAAGTGTCACCAGCACTGGTGTAAGTATTACTATAAGCAAAATGGAGCAGCACTAAATGTATATATTATTATAGTAATAAAGATGAAATAAAATATATTTCCTCAAAAACAACTAATTAAAGTATATAATATATTCAATTGATTCAGTGCCCAAATTTTTTTAATGATGAATAAAGTGCAAATGCAATAAAGTAAAATTTAAAAAAAAATGGATTCAGTTAATTCAGTGCAAGAATACACAGTATATAAAATTAAACAAAAAATTGTCTCAAAAAATGTGCAAACAAGGAAAAGAAGAGTGCAGAAAAAAGTGTCCAGGTATAAAAAGATTTAAAACATGATCACCATCAGAATAATGGACCCCTTTAATAATCCTTAACCAGTGTGCTCCAGCCATTTAACTTGAATCACGACCACAATAGGTCTCACTGCACGCTGACTGTTCTCTCGCCATACTGCTTACTGACTGTATATACTCCATGCTGCTTACTGACTGTCCTGACTGAATACTGCTTACTGACTTTCTCCACTACAGTGGAGGGGGCAGTCAGTACTTCTCACTGATTGCCCCTACTGCATACTGCTCCCACTGCATACTGCTCACTGACTGCTCCCACTTCATACTGCTCACTGACTGCTCCCACGTCATACTGCTCACTGACTGCTCCCACTTCATACTGCTCACTGACTGCTCCCACTTCATACTGCTCACTGACTGCTCCCACTTCATACTGCTCACTGACTGCTCCCACTTCATACTGCTCACTGACTGCTCCCACTTCATTCTGCTCACTGACTGCTCCCACTTCATTCTGCTCACTGACTGCTCCCACTTCATTCTGCTCACTGACTGCTCCCACTTCATTCTGCTCACTGACTGCTCCCACTTCATACTGCTCACTGACTGCTCCCACTTCATACTGCTCACTGACTGCTCCCACTTCATACTGCTCACTGACTGCTCCCACTTCACGACCGCTCTTACACCACATACTGCTCATTATCCTGCCACTGCATACTGCTCACTTACTGCCCTGCCACATACATACAGTACACACAGCTCCTGGCGTGCTCTGTAGTGCCACTAGGTACTGTGCATTGCCCTACTTATTTAGGGAAAAGTGGGGTTAAAAAGGAAGGAAAGGGGGAGGGATGAAAAAAGGAGTAACCTAAAAAGTAGCACAAGGAGCAGAACAAAGAAAATATTAACACAAAAAAATAAGTAAACAGGGTCACTTTTCCAACACTAATGCTGCGTACACACGACCGTTTTTCACGATGTAAAGTTTTTTTTTTTTATGCCATTAAAAACAATCGTGTGGGCTCCAGAGCATTTTTCGCGGCGTTAAAAATGGGCATTAAAAATTTAGAACATGCTCTAAATTTGTGCGTCGTTTTTCACATTGTCGTTTTTCACATCGTAAAAAAATGGTCGTGTGTAGGCTTTAACGAAGTGAAAAAAAACGCGCATTAACAGAAGCAAGTTATGAAATGGAAGCGATTGTTCTGGTAAAACTAGCATTCATAATGGCGATAGCACATTCATCACGCTGTAACAGACTGCAAAGCATGAATCGTCTCTCACCAAACTTTTACTAACACAAAATCATCAAAAGCAGCCCCAAAGGTGGCGTCATCCGAATGGTACTTCCCCTTTATAGTGCCGTCGTACCTGTTGTACGTTACCGAGCTTTGTTCGAGTATTTTGTTTTCACGATCGTGTGTAGGCAAGGCAGGCTTAACAAGAATAGGGTTGAAAAAAACCTGAGCAGCTGCTATATTGGTACAAAACATTAAAAGAGAAAGCAAAAAGGATCTGATGACTAGTCTTTCAAGCTTAAAGGGTCACTAAAGGAAAAACATTTTTTGCTGAAATGACTGTTTACAGGGTATAGAGACATAAAAGTGAACTGATCCCTTTTAAAAATGATTAAAAATAGATAAAAATCACAATCATATAATGTCCCTACAGTTTTAGTTTCACTTTTAAACTGGTTTCATGTTTCTGTGAAGTAAAGAGACACACAGAACCAAAACAAACAAATGCAGTGCAATGTTTGTTTTTAAAATGAATCTGATTGGTTCTGAGGAGTTTTAGACACATAGGGCCAGATTCAGGTAGAGTTACTCTGGAGTATCAGTGATACTCCAGCCTAACTCTCACTTTGAGCCGGCGTTTCTGTTTTCAGTAAGCAGAAAACAAGAAACGCCGGGTTGGAGTTCCTATACGAGCGGCGTAATTTTAAAAATGGCGCTGGGGGCGTTCCCGCTGATTAACGCCGAGAATATGTTAATCAGCGAGAATCGGCAATTCACGATCGTATTCGGGCCCGACGCAGTGACTTTCCAACGTTTCCGTAAGAGATACGCGGCGTAAAGATAAAGCAGCCCCCTAGTGGAGTATCCTATGTTAAGTATGGCCGTCGCCATCGCGTCGAAAAAAAAAAAATTCGAGTCGTTTGCGTAAAACGTCCGTGAATGGAGATTGACGTCATTGACGTTCCCTGAAAGAATTTGGAGCATGCGCACTGACAGTCGACGCATGCGCAGTACGTTCGCCGCGGGATCGCGCCTAGTTATAATAATACACGCCCCCTACCCGCCCAATTTGAATTCCGCCGGCTCATTTTCGCTACGCCGCTGCAACTTTAGGAGCAAGTGCTATGTGAATAACAGTACTTGCTCCTAAATTTTCGGCGGAGTAACGCAAATGAGAAACGTTACTCCAACATAAAGATTCGCCCATCTACCTGAATCTGGCCCATAGTAATCACACCTCTTTGATCATGGAACACAGTGAAAAGCTAGCATGAGTTTTTTTCATAAGGAGCCAGACAAGCAGGAAGTGTGGAGATCAGAGAAGTATTAGGCCCCTTTCACATGTGCAAACCGTTCGTCCGTTTTTTTCAAGTCCGTTTACGGACTTGTAATGCATCCTTATGGGATCGCGTCCATTAGCGGATGATGCATCCGCTAACGTCCGCAAAGATCCGCGTCCGTAAAGATCCGGTTTTTCGGACGGAAGAAAACCCCATTTTTCTTCTGTCCGGCGGATCGGATGAATACGGACAGACGGTCCCTATTCATCCGATTTCCCCATAGGGGAGAGCGGAGGAAAGACAGGGCGGTCTTTGCACAGTGTGCGGGGACCACCCTGTCCGCCGAGAGCTCAGCGGGGATTACGCATGATCCCCGCTGAGCCGACGGACACACACGGAGCAGACACAAAAATGATCCGCTCCGTGTGAAAGGACCCTTACAGCTACTTCAAAGCAAAAACGAACAACGAGGACATGAAACCAGGACTGCAGTAAGGTAAAGGAAGTTATTTAGCTAAAAATAAAATCCTTTAGTGACCCTTTAAGCAGAGCTAAACATTTAACCTCCCTGGCGGTATTCCCGTGTGTGGCTCGGGGTGAGATTTTCAAGCTACGATCGGTAACCCCGAGCCACACACGGGCTTGCCTCGCTGGATACAGAAAGAGGTTTCTTACCTTTTCTCTGCGCTCCAGCGACGAATCCCCGCAGTGTACGGCGGCCGGATGTTCCGCCTGATGCTGTGTGTACCTCCGATTCCCTTCCCTGCGAGCGTCGCGACGCAGGGGGGCGGAACGGGGGGGGGGGGGGACGGCGCCAAATTCAAACGTATAAGTAGAAACACAGTAAAACACAGTAAAAACACACTGATACAATTGGATAAAAAAAAAATACAGTGACCTTTGATTGCCCCCCCAGTGTTTTTTCAAGTGACCTGTCTGCAGATTGCTGCTCAGTATACAGACACTGGTACTGTAATCATGGCAAAGCGCGCCTCTACATCCAAATCGCTATGCGACCTGCTGCCAAACAGCGACAGCGATGCAGAATCCCTTGCGGAGGAGCTGAGTGACAGCGACGCGTGGGAAAGCTCGTCATCAGATGAAGAAAGTGATGCGAGTGACGATCCTGCACCTGTGCCCAGCGATGTGCGGACTTGGTGCGCAATTGATTGCGCTACGGAGCACGTAGCGCCCCCAAGGTTTCCCTTCACAGGATCACCTGGGATAAAAGTGGACATAGAGGGTGACAATCCGTTGGAATACCTCCGGCTTTTTTTGACGGATGAGGTGATCGATAAAATAGTGTTGGAAACAAACAGATATCAAGATCAGCAAGCTGCTACCCGTCAGCTATTTTCTCGGCGCAGAAAATGGGAGCCTGTGACCAGTGATGATATTTGGAAATTCTTTGGCCTCCTAATTTTACAGGGAGTGGTGGGGAAGCCACTCCAAAGGGGTACTGGACCACAAATAAATTATTGGTACCACCCACTGCAAAAAAATCAGCACCCACACGGATGTGTGTGGTTTGCTGTTCCAAGTGCGACAACAGCGGAAACAAAATACGCAAAGAAACGCGCTTCTGTTGTCTCGACTGTGACGTTGGACTTTGCGCCATTCCTTGCTTCAAAGATTTTCATACCCGAGACATTTACTAAATAATGATTGATTTTGCACCCTTGTTTGACCCCCCAAAAAATCAGAGTTTATGAATATATTATTTGTTAAAATTTATTGAATAAAAAGTATTGTTATTATTAAATTATTATTTTTTATTATTTATTATATTATAATTTATGATTTTGTGTTTCAAACTTTGTCATAGTCTACTAGAGACTCTGGTTTGGACAGATTTAGGTGAGTTATTCCTAAGAATTGCAAGCCTGCAATCTAAAACGCCAAATTTCCATGCAAAATAATGGTACCGCTTTCAGCACCTAAAATCTGAAAGAATCATACCGCCAGGGAGGTTAAAACACAATTTTGAATCAAACAACAATATGTGAATCCAGATGAGGAAAAATTTGGAATATCTATGTGACAGTTCATATGAAAAGCAATAAGCTCTTTGGAAGTTTGACCATCACCTTTAGGAGTTGCACTTATCAAATTCCAACAACCGCATTTGTATGCATGTTAAGCCTTTGCGATCACTGATAAAAAAGGACATCAGCCCAGAATTCCAATATCGATCAACCAAAAGAATATCAAGCGTTCAAAAAAAAAACCCCTTCCCTTATGCCGATGCATTTACAAACATAGGGCCAGATTCAGGTAGATGCACGCATATTTTATCCGGCGTAGCGCAACGCATATACGTTGCGCTGACGCAAACTAGTGAGTTAAGTCCAGTATTCACCAAGCGCATGTTCGTTACTTTGCGGCGGAGTAACGAAAAAGCGCTGGCGCAACCCAACGCAAGTGGAAGTGGGTGTGATCATATGTAAATGATGGGCGGAGCCCAGCGCAGTGACTTACGTTCATCGCATCATCCTCGGAGCATGCGCAGTGAGGGAGGGCTCCCCTCGCTCCCCTGTGCGCATGCTCACAACTTCCGTCGGCACCACTTCATGGGAAACGCCAGCGCAATGTCTTCCGTTGCGCGTATAAAAGCGGCCGTAGATGCGCCTTTCCGGCGCAAAAGTATATCCCGTTTCCCCCACCCCAGGGAAGTTACTTTTGCTTTATGATGGCTGCTTCCGTTCCCCCCAAAGAGAGGAGAAACCTCAATTTTAAAGCCCAGGAGCTCACCCTAGTGATCTCTGCTATGGAGACGTTTAACGACTTTCTCCACGGCAGGAAAAGTCGGAAGACCAGCCGGGATAGGAAGCAGGGCATCCTGGAGTCCATTGCTGGCAGAGGCAATGCCTTGGGCTACTCCACCTGGACTGCTGCCGATATCGGCAAGAAAATTAATGATCTGAGGCGCAAAGTCCGGGGCAAGGTGGCCACCATTAGAAAGCATGAGAAGGGCACGGGTGGTGGACCCCCATGTGCGGTCAGCCTGACCACGGAGGAGGAGGTGGTCGCCCGCTGCCTGGAGAGGGAGCAGTTGGAGGGGGTACCAGGCTATGATTCTGTGGAGGAAGGCTGCAGGACAGGTAAATGTTTTTTATCCCCTATTTGGTGTGTTGCATGTGGGGGTGGGAGGGTACATGTGCCAAGTGTATGGGACCACCAACATGTGTCTGCTTTGTGTCATCCACAGATGACGGAGCTGGTCCATCATCTGCTGGCGGCCAGTCCACCCCAACGGCATCCTGAGCCCGACCCCCTGGGTGGTGAAGAAACAGAGATGGAGGGGAGTGCCCACACCTCACCTGCTGAGGTGGTTGAGGAGGAGCCTGCCTTTCCAGAGCAGGACTTTCTTTTAATTTTGGAGGAGTCCTCCCCTTCTGCAGGGCCCTCTGTAATCCCCTCCCCCATTCTAGGAAGCCCCTCAAGGGCGACTCCATCCCCCCGGGGACAACCATCTCCTGGCCCCAGAAAGGTGACCCGGAAGACCAGGGGGGTGTCTGACGTGGTCCATGACCAAATGGCCCGGGACCAGGCCAGGCAGACCCAGCAGATGGGGGAGATTGCTGGGCATCTTGACCGGCTAGTTGACAGCCTGGGCTCCGTATCCCAGCTGAGGAACGCTGTGCAGGACGTCAGCTGCAACTGCGCTGCAGTGGTGACCAACCTGGGGGAGGTGCAGGCTGATGTTCGGCACCTCACTGCAGCCGTCCATGCCAACACTGCTGCCATCCGATAACAGGGGAGGCAGAGGCAGCGTGACCAGCGGCATAATATCACCCGCCAGCTGAGGATGCAGGCCCAGACCAATCATTATCTGAGCCGGATTGCCGTGGCCTTGGAGGGCATGCAGCCAACACCTGCCAGGAGTGGCCCACCTGGGGATCAGCCACCTCCAGATGCCCCCCCACCCCCACCCACTCCCTCCAGGCAGCTGAGGAGCCAGAGAGGGCCCACAAGAAAGAGCCCCCGTCAGCCCAGATGAGGGTTTTTTCTTTTTTTTTTTATATTTTTGGCTCAGGTTATGAGTTTTTTTATTTTTGGCTCAGGTTATGAGTTTTTTTATTTTTGGCTCAGGTTATGAGTTTTTTTTTCTTTATGCTCAGGTTATGAGTTTTTTTTTTCTTTATGCTCAGGTTATGAGTTTTTTCTTTCAGTTTAACTGCACACGGTCAGGAGTGCAGGGGACAGTGTGAATGGTGTGTGAATGTGAGGGGGTGGCACTCCTGCCAGTAAGGGGTGTCACCCTCGGCCGTTGGGGAGAAGTTATCCCCACGGCTGTGTGAATGACGTGTGAATGGTGTATGAATGGACAGCGACATCATTGGGGCCTTGACGCTGGCATTGCTGCTCCCAAGTCCTGCATGTTGGACTTGGGCTAATCCAATGTGATGTGGATGTGGTGTGTGTGATCTAGGGACATCAGTGGTGTGCATGCGTGCATTGTCCGTGTGATCAATGTTTTGGTTTAGTGTCCAAAGATGCCTACGGCGAGGACCCTCCTGACTGCTCTTCCATCAGCTGAATGGGTCTCCTCTGGCAGGGGGGGGCTGTCTGGTTGGGGGGTCAGGTCATCACGTATGTCAATCTGCAGGCTTTTTCTCATGGCAAAGTTGTGCAGAATGCAACATGCACCGATGATCTGGCACACGAAGGTAGGGGAATACAATAGGGCCCCCCCAGACTTATCCAGGCAGCGGAAACGGGACTTCAGAAGCCCAAATGTTTGCTCCACCACTGCACGAGTTTTGATATGTGCTTCATTGTATCTTCTCTCTCCTCTGGTTTGGGGGTTCCGGAAAGGAGTCATTAGATGGGGTCCCAGTGCATATGCAGAGTCACCTGGAAGGGAAAAGACAGGAGGATGTTAGTGGTGCATGTGCCCCTTGTGATGTCAGCATCATGGGGGGGGGCAGTCATGCCTGCCACCCATGTCACTTACCAACCAGCCAGCTGTCCTCATACATGTTCTGTTTGAATTCCATTGGGATGGGGCTCTGATTGTATATAAAGCTGTCATGGCTGGATCCGGGGTGTTTGGCACGGACGTGCCATATGAGGCGTTGGGCATCGGCTATCACCTGTACGTTGATGGAATGCCAATGCTTCCGATTGCGGTATATGTGCTCTGTGGCACTAGGGGGCTGTAGTGCCACATGTGTGCAATCAATGGCCCGATGGTGCGTGGGAATCTGGCAATGCTGTAGAAATCCTGCATTGCCTTCAGCCGCAGATCCTCAGTGGTGGGTCTGATGAAGTGGTGGGACATGCGTCTGAGGATTGCAGGGATAACCTGGTGCACACATCTGCTCATGGAGGACTGTGACATCCCAGCCACCACTCCACTTGTACGCTGGAATGATCCACTGGCAAGGAAATGAAGTGTTGCCAGTACCTTCACCAGTGGCTGCACTGCTTGTGAGCAGTGTGTTGGGCTGGTGATGTCATCCTGCAGGGTTGTGGTTAGTTCAAGTATTGCATCTGGGCTGAATCTGAAGAGGCGATACACCTCCTCATCCCCCATGCCAAAGAGGCTCATGTGCGTGCGGTATATCCTCTCATGTGTCTGCCTCCTCCGTTCCGGGGAACCCATTAGTAGTGCTAGGACCACGGCTGCCCCTGGCATGTTGGCACACAGAGGTGTTGTCCTTGCAAGTGTGGTTGTTCAGCTTGCTAGTTTCGTCGGTAACGCTGCTGCTGTAGCTGCTCTCCTGCTGACCTGTGGCCTTCTGGAGTAAAGATAAAGCAGCTATTTGTAGGAATAACTTTGCGACAGATGGACAACATACGCACGGCGCATGTAGCCAGCGTCTGGTGCTAATCCGTTCGCGAATCGGGAAATCTCCCTTATTTGCATATTTGCATGGGAAATCAATAGGCGCGACGGATGCGACAAGCAAAAATATGCGCTTACGATACTCTGGCGAGGGAAAGTTAAGCCGATCGAAAAAAGACCGTTTTCTGTCGCATCTAGTTTGGTGGGTGTAACGGTCACCACCGCTTACAACCTTCCATCCATCCACGACAAGCTTATCCGACACACCAACAACCAGGCAGACATGATCCATTCCATTTCCCAGAATAAACGAGACAGCGCTCCGTTCTCTAGTTTCCAAAATGTATGAATATCTTTATTGGTTCTTAGCTTGCTTATATCCAGTACAACATAATGCAGTTAATCACAGGACAATGTAATCTCCACCCCCTTATTCACTTCACTGAGGATAATTCTTTAATTGGTAGCTAGACATGACGGCACCGTATTATCAATAGGGTTCAATTAACCTTGAATAGTAACACAGACATCTAGTTGAATAAGTTCTCTATACAGCTTTGTCACACAATGGCAGTGAGAGTGGGTGTCTTTACATTGAATAGCCAACACCTTAGGATATTTCAATAGCCTATTATACAAAAGGTATGACTCACTGGCTGACCTGGTCATGTCATCATGACTCCTTGTGATATCTCAGTCCTGCAATATGAAGTATTATTAATGTCCCATCTCATGTAATATGAATTATGATTCACTATTAGCCACCCTATACCCAAAAGGGCACAGGGTGGATTTCGACCCAAGAGTTTTTGGTGCTGCTGGCACAAGAGTATCTTTCATCCTTCCAACGTCTCTGGGTGTCACGGGCCATTCTGTTACAGTGGGTACGGCTGCATAGATACTACGGCGCATCTTGACAGTTACGCGGCGCATATCGATATACTCCAGCGCAAGTCTTGCTGAATCTGGCCCATAATGTCAAAAAGGCATTCAGTATAAATATCACACTGCGTGTTTAGTTCTAATATTCTCACCACCCCTCGTGGAGATATGATTGTCTGTAGTGGTTCACAAGAGGCTATGACAGATGCAGCAAGCCGTGTGGTCATGCTAGACGCGTTTCGTCATTCCTTCTTTGTTAATAGGCGTGGCCCACACAGCACTGACTTGCAACTTTATAGACTACCAATATTGTACGTTAAACCCTTCTGCATGTTAGTGCTCAATCCTCAGTGGTTCCCACCACAAACAGTCAAACTCACATTATACAAACTTATTGGTAGTATGTATCAAGGGTCAACCAGGAATTTTCATAAACTGTGGAAATGGTGGCCACCCAAACAAGCAAATCAAAGTGTCAATGACTGTTCAAAAGGACCACCACTCTTCCCCAGAGTTACAAAATAAATACTTACACATACATATGAAAGGCTTCATTAGTTAATAAATGTATTTTGTAGACCTTAAAGCAGCAATAATACTACTAATAAAAACATTCAAAAAAACTCCTTCCATTAACGTATATCTATTCAGCAATGAAAGTAGTAAATTAAGGACCTCCAATAATTTTATACATTATTCATTCTGCAAACATTATTGTTTCAAATGTGTCTGCAATATGGAAAAATATTAAAAACCTAATATAACCCAAATTCTAAACTGTTCCAAAAAACGATGTTATATATTAATGGTAATGAAACCAAACTTATATTTGTTTTAAAATTATGACATGAATTTTGCGAATAAAAATTGATGCCAACATATTCTAATTATATTGATCATCAAGTAGATGAAAAATGAAATAAAAGGAAATAAGATAAAAAGGACCTAAAGTTAATTAATTCAAGAGACTGGATCATGAACCTATAAAATTAATAGTACTTTGATTTCCATACTTTAAAACCACTTCTCACTTCCGGTTCCGGCGCCGCATGGAGTAGCTGACCTCCTCATCAGCTCCCGCAGCACGACCCAAAATCGGCATATAAATCCAGCCTGAGAAGACATCTGAGCCTCTCTCCACCTCTGGGCACTCTACACAGCACCCATGGACCGCTTCCTTGAAAAATCAAGCGCCCGGACGCTCACGGCGCAGACGGCTCACTCGCCGCCGGCACAGCCGCAAATCGAGGCCCCGGTCTCGGCCTACGCCGCGATGCATTCATCCGCGCCGGGGGCGGACATGGAGGTAAGCGGTGAGACCTCTTCCCCCCCTCCTCCACACACACCCCTACCTCAGCTGGAGGGAGATAACTCCATTGACCGGATGGCCCAGGCTGTAGCAGCGCTGCTGTCACCCATGATCGCAGCGTCAGTGGAGAAGGCCGTGAACGCCGGAATGACACAAATTAAGGCCCAGTTAGGGGAACATGGCACGAGGCTAAACGAGCTTGAACATCGCCTCTCTAATGCGGAAGAGGAGCTCTATCAAGCCCAGGCCACAGAGCATGCCCAAGACAAAACAAATCAGTACATCTTGCAGAAGCTGGATGATTTGGAGAATAGGGCCAGGAGAAGTAATCTGCGCTTCGTGGGAGTACCGGAGACACTACAGGCTTCAGCCCTGACGGACTTCTGTGCCCGACGCGTCCCAGAAGCCTTGGGCCTCTCGGGCCCATGCACGGTGGAAAGAGCTCACCGTATGGGGCTATTCAACTCGGAGAGAAAATCACCCCGTCCAATCATTGCCAAGTACCTCAGCTATGCAGACAAGTCCATGATCCTGCAATCATTCCGGCAATCTCGTCAACTTCAAATTGATGGCGTTAAAGTTTTAATCTTTGCTGACTACTCCATCGAGGTGTCAAAGAAAAGAAAAGCATTTCAACAGGTATGCACGGAACTTTTTAAACACCAAATTAAATTTTCTTTGGCCTTCCCGGCAATTCTCCGCCTCAGAGCTCCTAATGGCGACCAACTGACCTTCCACGACCCTGCTGACGCAGAAGCGTTCCTTCGTTCCCGCTTTGCAAATCAGCACCACCAGCCACCCTCTAAAGCCCTTCCGATCAACCGTCCCATGGACCAGAGGAGCCCCCGCAAGGATTCCCCGAAGAGATTCAGGGGCTCTGAATTGGACTCCGCCCGGCTCACCACAAACTGACTCTGGCAGTAATACTTCTCCACTTGTTCTCTCCCCCTACTCACTTCCCTCCCTGAGGGGACCCAAAGTGACCTGTCAAATACTCCTCAGAGCTCGCTACGTAGCAGTCTCCGTTCACCAAAGTGACCTACTCACAACACCGGCTGCCTGCCACACTACCACAGGTTCAGGTAGCTATGCCCGCTGAGGTGCACCCTTGATCTTTGAGCTCGGGCACCTCTCAGCACTCCACGGCACTTCTCTGTTATTGCTGATGCATTACCTTGGGCAAAAAAGGGCTTAGTTATTCATTTTAGCTGTTTTGTTGCTCTTTCTGATGCAAATGCCCGACTGTTTTGTCTTATTTCTTGTTACTCTGCCATGCTCCCTCCCCCCCCCTCCTGGGTTACTAAAATATGTTTATATGATATGTCTTTCATGTTACTTCACTGGGCATTGCACCCCCCTGGGCTCATTGTACGCCATCATCCTTCATTTCATTTCCTCCATTACGCGGTCTGTGATCTCACACCGCTTGGCACCTTATGCTTTGGGTGCCGGGCTCTCGGGCCCCAGACCGCTGTGGTCGTGACATGGGAGCTGGCTCGTACAGTGACTTCATGTGGAAAAAAGCGAAGTACTCGCATTTGTTTTTGTTCCTTCTTGTTAATGTTGGTATTACCTTTATTTCAGGTTCCCCCCTTGCCGCCCCCTCACCCCTCCCCCCCCCTCAACATGCACCGTATCGCCCCCTTCTTACACTCCGTCGACACACCAATCTGCTGATGTCCACCCACCCCTTGAAATGGCGACCCCCCCATACTTTTGACATAAGAGGGCTCCTATATAATAATATTTCTGCCCAAACCCTTTACACAATCCCTCTGACATGAAAGTAATATCCTGGAATGTGAAAGGACTCAGATCACCCAATAAGAGGATGAAGGTTCTTAGACACCTGAAGAGGCACAAAGCAGACATTGCATTACTGCAGGAGACCCATCTAGCACAGTCTGACTTCCCACGTTTACATAAGCTATGGGTGGGCACGGTCCTTGGCTCAGAGGCTGTAGGCCGTAAGGCGGGCGTTATAATGCTTATACACAAAAACCTCCCCTGCACGATTATCGCAGTTAACTCGGACGCCCAAGGTAGGCTTCTCTCAGCACATCTTAAAATAGGCTCCAAGGAACTTGTCATCTCTAACGTCTATGCCCCTAACAACCCCGGTAAAACCTTCTACAGCGAACTCTCCACCTGGCTTCTCCAAAACCCTCACCTCCCCCACTTGATTGGGGGTGACTTCAGTGACACCCTCCACCAAGTGGATGACAGGTCCTCTCCGAAACACTCGAAACTCGCTCCAGATGCCAGCCTTCCCTCTCTTTTCGCGTCCACTATGGACTCCCTCCTTTTCCATGACCTATGGCGCTTATCACACCCTGCAGACAGAGAATTCACCTTTTACTCCAACCCACATGCTGTCTTCACCAGGATAGATTACCTTTTTGGATCGGACGATTTAATACCCATGATATCCGATACCGACATCCTTGACATAGCTATATCCGATCATGTCCCGATAACGGTCTCATTTGACAATCTGGACCTCCCCCCTCACCCCAAAATCTGGCGCTTTCCCTCTTATCTACATAACCGTGCTGACTTCAAACGATTCATGGAAAAGGCGTGGTTGGAATACTCTGAGGCCAACGCCTCCCATGCAGAAAACCCGAACCTCTTCTGGGATGCCGGTAAAGCATTCCTCAGAGGCCAAATCATCTCCTATGCCTCTTCCTTCAAAAGAAATGCCATGTCCCAATACAAACTGGCCAGCTCCCGTCTGCACCTGGCACAAAGGGCCCTTCTCACCTCTGATTCCCCGCAGAACAGAGAAGAATGGCACGCTGCCAATAGATCATTTGATTCCTGGGCAGACACTATAGAATCGGTCAAAAAGGCTGCATTAGATGCCACCCTCCACAAGTTCGGCAATAAATCTGGCAAGTTACTAGCCAGGCTCTGCAAAGGCGCCTTCAAACCCACCCATATCACGTCCCTGAGAGGCCCCAGCGGTAATATCAACACAACCCCTCCGTCAATAAACGCGGCAATGCTACACTATTACTCGACCCTATATGCCCCTGACCCTATTGACAATCACACAGCAAAAGCATTTCTAGAAAACTTAGACATCCCCCAAATCACCCTCTCACAACTGGAGGCCCTGAACGCCCCTATCTCTCCCGCCGAGATCTCTGACACCATACGCTCACTTGCCCCATCTAAAGCCCCGGGCCCCGATGGCTTCACGGGCGAATTCTATAAGACCCTACGAACATTACTGGAACCCACCCTTCTCACAGTCTATAGCGGCGTGTGGTCTGGCGGATCTTACCTCCCCTCAGGAAATCAGGCTATCATCAAACTGCTGTCCAAAAAGGGGAAAGACCCCCTAGATCCTGGATCATATAGACCCATTTCCTTACTGAACCTAGATGTTAAAATCTTGTCCAAAATAGTTGCCAATAGGCTCTCGGATATACTCCCCTCCCTCATCCATCCGGCACAATCGGGCTTCGTAAAAGGCAGAACGGCAACCCTGAACATCCGCAAAGTCATGCTAGCCCTAGAGCACGCCCGACAACACCCTATGGGAGACTTTGCCATCATGTCCCTCGATGCCGAGAAAGCCTTCGATAATGTAAGCTTTGAATGGCTCTCACTGTCGATGGCGAAATTAGGATTTTCCGGCCCCTTCTGCCACCTCGTCCACGCCATGTACGCTTCCCCCTCGGCGAAATTAGTAGCTGCAGGCCTCCTATCGGAGGAATTCCGCCTCCATAAGGGGACACGACAGGGCTGCCCTCTCTCCCCGCTCCTTTTTAACATAGCCTTAGAACCCCTATCCAGACACCTTACCCAAATTGCCCCTCTCCACGGCATACGAATTGGCCCGCACGAACTACGCTCTTCCCTTTTCGCAGACGACGTTCTCATTTTCTCAGCCGACCCTTCCGCCGACATGGTCACCATCAAGAAAATCTTCGATTCGTTCCGTACCTGCTCGGGTCTCCGCATCAATTATGGCAAAAGCGAAATCCTCCCCCTAGGCTCACTACCCCCCCCCTCGTGGACTCGCCAATCTATCTTCTCGGTCGCCACATCCCATATCACATATCTCGGCATCAAAATCGGCAAACTGCCCTCTTCCCTGTACCATCTTAACTATCCCCCTCTATTCTCAAAAATTTCTCAGGAATTAGTGAACTGGTTAGACCTGCCGCTCTCGCTCCTGGGGAGATGCCACCTGGTAAAGATGGTTAGCTTCGCCAGATTGCTATACCCGATGCAGACTATCCCTCTGCTCCTCCGTCACAAAGACGTTAAAACCCTTGAATCGGCAGTTTCCAAATTTATCTGGCATGGCAAAAGACCCCGCATTGCTCTAAAAAAACTATTTCTCCCCAGACGCGAAGGTGGTGTAAATCTTCCAAACATTAGACTATATAATATAGCATGTTTATTAAGAATTGGCTTAGATTGGATAGCACAATCCTCCCGATGCTCAAACTTCCCCCTTGAGTCTGCTATGACACACCCCCTCTCACTGGTAGCACTCCTCCACTGCAAATGGAAGTCTGTTTCCCCTGTTTACCAGCATAACTTACTACTCAGGGACACGGTCATCGCATGGAGGGAAAGCAGGAAAAGCCTTGGTCTCTCCCCCTTCATGTCGAGGCATCTACCTATCCAAGGTAACCCCAGCTTTCAACCTGGCCTGGACCACAGGCCCTTCAAGGTTTGGCAGGAAAAAGGACTTACTCATTTTATATCTCTGTGTGATGCTGCCACCGGTCGCCCACGACCTTTTGCTGCTGTGGCCAATCTCTTTGCTCTGCCCCAATCTCACTTTCTCTACTATTGGCAATGTATCCACTACCTACGTGCCACCTGCAACGAACACTGCAAGCGCTTCACCCCAAACTTCACTGACCAACTACTTCTTGATGGCACATACAAAATCTCAGACATCTACAAGCCACTGCTCAGTGAGGCGTCCCCCTCCCTGGCATCCGCATCATCATCAGCAGCCAACTGGGGAAAAGACTTCCCGGATGATGATCTGCTGCACAAACTATTCCAAGGCTACAACAAGACGCTACAACTGACCCCGAACGAAATATGGAGGGAAACCCAGTTAAAAATTCTCCACCGAGCTCACAT
This sequence comes from Rana kukunoris, assembly GCA_029574335.1. Lineage (NCBI taxonomy): Eukaryota > Metazoa > Chordata > Amphibia > Anura > Ranidae > Rana > Rana kukunoris. Next base: position 52,850 of record JAJQKJ010002535.1, read on the forward strand.
TCCTTTCCTTCGATCCTCTCAGGACTCAAGCAGCGCAGAGTGCCCTCTGTGCCGACACCCCAAACCCTCCCTGGCACACCGCTTCTGGACCTGCTCTATCATTTCAACGTTCTGGGACCAAGTGCTGGCCTACATATTTGAAATCACTTTACTTAAGCTACCCAAGGACCCTTTCCTCCTTATCTTCGGATACTGGGACCCCCAGCTACTACGACGCTCTCAGCGGGATGATCCACCCACCCCCACCTCCAACACCCCTTCATACACCTCCAAAGATTGGCCTCTACTATGCCTGCTTGTCGCTCGAAGAGTCATTTTGAGAAACTGGACCTCCTCACGCCCCCCCTCTACTTCCCAAATTAAACGGGACATCCTCCTCCTCCTATACAAGGAAAGAGCCACCACGGACTTCCGAAAGGACACTGCTAAGGAACGTTTTCTTTCCATCTGGCTACCCTTCATGCAAATGAACTTGTCACATCAGGATTTGGAAACCTTTGAGCATCACTCATTCTCCTTCTCCAAATCCGCCCCTCCACTAACCCCAGCAGGAGTTGTCCCCCCAGATACCCCCTCCACCACCTGATTGTAACTTTATACCTCTGCCGCCACCCCGCCTCCCTCTTTATGTATTTTATGTATTATATGGAACTAACTCCCTCGGTGCACCCCCCTCCCCCCCTCCTCCCTTCACCCCCCAAGTTTCTCTATCCTCCCCCCAATATTGCTTTGTTTGTTATATTGTATATGTGAACCCTATGTTTGGAAAACCTCAATAAATATTTTTTGAAAAAAAAAAAAAAAAACACTTCTCTAACCCAACCCTCAAAGGGGCATCCACCCTAAATGGAAATCCAAATGGGTAGAAGGGGAGGGGAATAGTACCGCTCGTACATTCATAACAAATGGGACTGATAAAAAGAACTGGAGCTTATATAGCTATACAATAATACACCTTGTGACGTGAACTCGATCAATAGTGGCTAATGAATCAATTGAGATTGAGTTGAACATTCAAACCTGCAGGTTGGAGAGTATTGGTGAAATATATCCATTTTGTCTCACACTTGGATATCTCTCTTACCATATTTGAACCCCTCCATGCAGGGTTTAGTTTCTCTATGCCCCAGAACAAAAGACCTGATGGGTCTCTGTTGTGTTTACATCTGAAGTGGAGTGACAGACTATGATCCTTGAACCCAATCAGAATGTTATAAATATGTTTCCGAGACACTTTTGGCCAGAGATCTTTTTGTGCGGCCTATATACATAAGGCCGTACAAGCACTGTAAAGCATGAACCACATGTGTAGAGTTGCATGATATAAATTCATTAGTATCAAACTCCCTGCCATTCGCCGTGAAAAAAAAAAGACAAAAATCCTCTAATATGGGTATTGGTCTGTTAGGCTTAGATCTCCTGCAGGCATAGAAACCATTTATATCCCAAAACAGCTTTGATTTCTGGGGTAGATCTAACACTTTAACAACTCTATTCCAAAATAAGATGTCTTCCGATAAATGAACATTGGTTCCTTAGGTAATACTTTGAGGGTTTTGTCCAGACTAAGAATCTTCCAGTGTTTTAAAAAAATCTCCTCTACCTCCCTAAATTGGAAATGGAAGTTACTGATGAATCCCCAACTCTTGTCTCTCGTCTTTGATTCTCTTTGTATTCCAAGCACTTGGCCCCATTGATGAATAGTTAAATCCAGAACCTCTGCTTGATCTCCTGACCCCCATAAACTGACACTTTGGTTTATTTCATAGCCAGCTTGGATGGTGAATGCTATGTATCGACAAATAACTATTTAGATCTAAAGATTTAAAATATACTTTGGTAACTAGTTGTTTGGACTGTTTTGAAACAGTGGGTTATATGTACTTTTGAGCAATATCTTAAAGTGTATGGGGGTAAAAATACAGGTACAAATTAAGCACTCCGATGCACCCCTTTGAACAGGGAGGATTAGCTTTCCCGGATTTTTATAAATATTTAAAAAAACATTTTTGGGCACTCAGTTGGTTATGGCAGTATGGTGACTAAGCCCAGATTTATATCATTCCTCCACTCGGCTGGAAGCAGCAGTGGTAGGTTCCATAGAAGCTCTGAAGTTACTTTTTCTTAGGGCACATTATCAGGTGACTAGTCCTATGCTATTCAAGCCTGGGTGCCAAAGGGTGCGATTTCTCCAAATGCCCCTTTATGGTTGAATAATACTCTCTCAATTCTTTAAAACACCAGAAGTCTAGTATGGATTAAATACAATATAGAAATATTTTCCCAAGTGGTTGCTGATCAGAAATGATTGACTTTTTCGAAACTTCCCTCTTCTGCCTCCCCATTGTTTCTTTTTGCCCTTTTTTTTCCTGTTTGGCTAACTTGAAATAGGATAAATGCCATCTGTGACTTGAGGGCCTGTGGAACCCAGAATCACTTGGAAAATATGGGATACCCTTGTTCCAGCTCCCCATGCACCTCTTATGTCTAAGTCACCCTGCGCTATCCTGGCATAGGGTGACTGAGAAAATATATCTTGGATTACTTAAAATGGGAAAGTAATATTTATCCACATTATCTCCCAGGATACATGTAAAGACTATTCGTGGTTAGAGTTGAACGGACACCTGAATGTTCGGGTTCGACGGGTTCGGCCGAACTTCGGGAAAAAGTTCGGGAACTTGACCCTGAACCTGAACCCCATTGAAACACGGCCGCCAGACTTGTGACTGGGAAAAAACTCTGGGAAATCTATCTCATCTTCACTGAGAACCCTTCACTGGTTGCCAGTAAAAGACATAATTGCTTTTAAAGCACTCTGTCCAACGCATGGATGTATCCATGGGGATGCTCCCCATTATCTATGCGAAAAATTAAAAGCTCATATTCCCAATCGCGTTCTGCAATCCACCAATCAAAATCTACTCCAGATACCGAAAGCCAACTACAAGTCCAAAGGAGAAAGAAGATTCGCGATCCAAGGTCCCAGACTATGGAACGCTTTACCAACCAGCCTAGGGTTGGAGGAGAACCACTTAGCATTCAGGAGAAAGGTCAAGACTCATCTCTTTTGATATCAAAGGAGACGGGAACAACAAGCGCCCAGAGACGATTTAGTTTGCATGTGCTGCGCTATATAAGTTTTCATTCATTCATTCATTCAATGGGTACCCGAATTTTTGAGTTCTAAAATGTCTCTAAAAAAGTTATGGAAATGGCTAGAGGGCTGCAAATGGCAGAAAAGTGTTGGTAAGAGCATTGCACTATGCAAACAAATGTGGTTAGGGAAAAAAAAATTAAAATAACATAAAATACATAGAAAAAAAAAATCTTGGCTTAGGAGGACAAGGTCCATATGGAGTAGGAGGTTGAGGTGGCGGTGTTGGTGTGTTTGTTAGCTGCCTTTTGTGTTCGGGAATGGAATGTACTAAATGACTTTAACCTCTTTCATACTCGGGCTGTCGTTACACCATCCCTCTAAGAGAGTTTATCCTTTGAAAGAAAAAAAGAAACTTGAAGAAAAAGAAAGTTGAGAAACTGCTCTACTGACCTTTTTTTTTTTTCCAGGGAATGTTGGCTAGCAGAGATAGGACTCTCCAATTAGGGTTAACCTCAATTGGTGATGGTCCCGATGTTCCAGTTAACCCTTTGGACCCCACAGAAGCATGCATTAGTGGGGCACTTACAGAGTGGCCCCATTTACTTGAATGGGTGGTGATTGGCAGGTGGTAGCACTAACCAAAAGCAACAGGTGGTTTAATTTCTGCTGTGGTATGTGTATATCTTTGGATGGTGCCTCAGCGGCAAAAGGGGATAGGGATTGGGGGCGACAAATTTGTGAATCAACCACAGGGTTCTACCACCCCCCAGCTTTATGTGCGAATAAGCACTTTAGGTGCTGCTGCCGAAAGCTGCCAAAAGCGCATTCACAAGTGCAGCAGGCACTGCTGCTCCTCTGAAAATTTGATGAACATTTGCACAATTATTGCGCGGCCTGAAAAAAAATCTTTAGCACATTTTTTTATTCCTCTTAGGTCATGTGCTTTCAAAAAATCTATGGTTTAATGGGTCTTTTACAAATTCTGAAACTGCAAGAGAAAAATGGTAAACTCTATTTTTTTAGAGTAAATTGTTTTTATTTACTTTTTTGCGCACTTTCAGTTTTCACCATTTCACAAAAAGGCTCAATTTTTAAAATGTACAAATATTTATTTATTAACGCAAATACAGTTTTAGGCCCGGATTCACGTAGGGTGGCGCATCTTTAGAGCGGCGTAGCACATCTCATATACGCTACGCCAACGTAACTTAGATAGGCAAGTGCAGTATTCACAAAGCACTTGCACTGTAAGTTGTGGCGGCGTAGAGTGAATTGGCCGGCGTAAGCCCACCTAATTCAAAGTAGGAAGGAGGTGGGCGTCAGCTATTTAAATTAAGTGTGACCCCATGCAAATGAATGGCCGGACGAACTAGGCATGCGCGCGCATGCTCAGAATCACGTTGCATATACTCCCTAAGATACGTCGGCGCAATGCCTACGACGTGAACGCAACCTACGCACTGCCCTATTCACGTAGTACTACGTAAACGGCGTACGCGTATATGAAGTGGCCGGACGCATCTACGTTCGTGAATCGGTGTAGCTTACTCATTTGCATATTTATAATGGGAACGCCGAATGCGTCCAGCATAACTATGCGCCCACAATACGTCGGCATAGGCAAGTTACGTCGGGCGGAGGAAGCCTATTTATCGACATATCTCGCTTTGTGAATGGGCGTAAAGATACGACGGCGCACATTTGGACTTATGTCAGCGTATAGCTTGTGAATATGGGCCTTAGCTTTTATATTTAGTAGGAATTTAGCAGAAATTTTGTAAATTTTGCCATGTATGAATCCACTAATAATGATTTTAGTAAATTTTTAGGGAAAATATTGTTGTGATAAACATTTGTGCAAATATTGTGGGACCTTAAAGATCAGTAACACCTTTGTTTTATTCTACCAGCCACGTGCTTTCAAAAAATATATGGTTTGAGGGGTATTTTATAAACTAGTTAGAAAACCTTGTCAGAAACCATGAATCAGACCAAGACAGAAGTACAGTAAATCACACTTGTTTATTATTAACAATAATAATATTGTAACGGTTACCATCGCTTACAACCTTCCATCCATCCACGACAAGCTTATCCGACACACCAACCACCAGGCAGACATGATCCATTCCATTTCCCAGAATAAACGAGACAGCGCTCCGTTCTCTTAGTTTCCAAAATGTATGAATATCTTTATTGGTTCTTAGCTTGCTTATATCCAGTACAACATAATGCAGTTAATCACAGGACAATGTAATCTCCACCCCCCTATTCACTCACTGAGGATAATTCTTTAATTGGTAGCTAGACATGACGGCACCGTATTATCAATAGGGTTCAATTAACCTTGAATAGTAACACAGACATCTAGTTGAATAAGTTCTCTATACAGCTTTGTCACACAATGGCAGTGAGAGTGGGTGTCTTTACATTGAATAGCCAACACCTTAGGATATTTCAATAGCCTATTATACAAAAGGTATGACTCACTGGCTGACCTGGTCATGTCATCATGACTCCTTGTGATATCTCAGTCCTGCAATATGAAGTATTATTAATGCCCCATCTCATGTAATATGAATTATGATTCACTATTAGCCACCCTATACCCAAAAGGGCACAGGGTGGATTTCGACCCAAGAGTTTTTGGTGCTGCTGGCACAAGAGTATCTCTCATCCTTCCAACGTCTCTGGGTGTCACGGGCCATTCTGTTACATCTCTCCCCTTTCGGTGGGAGACGGACACAGGAGGGAACCCCAAACAGGTTGACTCCGAAGTCCGTCAGTAGTTCCCATCCTCCAATGCTGGTATCCATACTGTACCCCAAATAAATGGCTCCAAACTGAGCATTACTCACCCCGCCAACCTCTGCCTCTCTCAGAGAACACGCCTGCCGCTGGGGAGAAGGCAGGGTAGCTGGGCTCAGTCCATCATGCTGTTGGGGGTCTGGGCCAACTGCCCCCCCTTCCTGGGGTATACCAGTGGAGACTGAAGTCCCATCCACTGGTGCTTGGTGACAACCCCCCGGTGCTTGCAAAGCAAAGCAGACATCCTCCTGTCCCAGTCCTGTACCATTTTCTGGGGTTGTGCCAGTGGAGACTGAAGTCCCATCCACTACCCCAGGAACCCCCTCTTCTGTTAGTGAGGAGCAGAGGCCTATGACACTCTGCTCTGTTGCCAGCTCTTCCGCTGGGTTGCTGTGAGTGGAGACCATAGTCCCATCCACTACCACAGGATCCCCCTCTTCTGTTAGTGAGGAGCAGAGGCCTATGACACTCTGCTCTGTTGCCAGCTCTTCCGCTGGGTTGCTGTGAGTGGAGACCACAGTCCCATCCACTACCACAGTGTCCCCCTCTTCCGTTAGTGGAGAGCAGAGGTCCATGACCCTCTGTTCTGTTGCCAGCTCTTCCGCTGTGTTGCTGTGAGTGGAGACCACAGTCCCATCCACTACCACAGGGTCCCCCTCTTCTGCTAGTTGGGAGCAGAGGCTTGGGGTACCCTGCTCTGTTGCCAGTGATTCAGCTGGGGGTAAAAGCTTTACCACCTCAGCTTGTTGCTGGAGAGGGGGGCCAACCGCCCCGGCTCCCTGGAACTCCACACCATCCGCTTCGGCTTTAGGGATGAAAATCTCCATATTTTCCACTGCCAATTCATCAGCCAGGAGTTCACAGTTGTCGTCTGAACTTTCCTCATAGTCCCAGGCAATGGGAGCCCCACCCTGCTGCTGAGCCGAGTCTAGCAGCTGTCTGTAGGCGACCTCCAGCTCCCATTCCCGAATGGCCAGAAATTCTAAATCTTCCTGTGACCAGTGGCCTCCAGAGATATTAAATTTTTCCTCTCTGTGCTCCATTATGTCCTCCAAGCGCCACTCCCGATCATCCCCAAAGTCGGGATCACTGGACATCCTCCAATATAATAATCCCAGGCCATCATAGTCATAGCCTTCTGTGGGGCTGTCATCTGCTGGCCACGGGCACTCTTGGGCTACATACCACCGGAGGGCTCTGTAGCTCTCATCCAGCTGCATCTCTGCCTGGATCAGCCTGCTTAACTCCGCTATCCACTCCTGCTTCGGTTGTTTCCCCAACAACGGCATTCGTACGTCATACTGCGGCCATTACCTTGCATAGATGGAGGGCAGGACCTTCCCTTGGTGTTGCTGCTCCTGAGCTAACGCTTCCTTCCAGAGTTGGCACCGAATAACATCCGACCATCCCAACAGGACCTCCTCTGATACTGGTCCTCTATGCTGTATCCGCATCTCTTGTAACCTCCTTTGGAATTCCTCTTCCATGGAGACTGGTATCTGCACCTCTCCTCTCTCTTCAGCTGCTGCAGCACTTCTTCGCTGTCACAAGGTGGCATCCACAGCCGCTATAACCCAGTCTATGATCTCCGGCAGAGGATTAGGACCATATTGTGCCAGTCCATGTTTAACAGCCCGATCAAAAAATTCTTCCTCGGGTGTCCTGTCTGTTACGCTGGGCCTCTTAGCTCTATTCATTTCGACAAGTTCTGCGATAATGTCCCTTTTCTTACGGTTGCTGGCCGGTCTACCCCGGCTCTCCAGTAAGTCCATGAGGGAAGAGAGCTTCATCCGTTCATACAGCGTCTCCATTGTCCTGTGTCCTTGTAGCCGTCCTTCTGAAGATGGAATTATCCCACCGCTGCCATCAATGTCCTTCTGAAGATGGAATTATCCCACCGCTGCCACCAATGTAACGGTTACCACCGCTTACAACCTTCCATCCATCCACGACAAGCTTATCCGACACACCAACCACCAGGCAGACATGATCCATTCCATTTCCCAGAATAAACGAGACAGCGCTCCGTTCTCTTAGTTTCCAAAATGTATGAATATCTTTATTGGTTCTTAGCTTGCTTATATCCAGTACAACATAATGCAGTTAATCACAGGACAATGTAATCTCCACCCCCCTATTCACTCACTGAGGATAATTCTTTAATTGGTAGCTAGACACGACGGCACCGTATTATCAATAGGGTTCAATTAACCTTGAATAGTAACACAGACATCTAGTTGAATAAGTTCTCTATAGTGCTTTGTCACACAATGGCAGTGAGAGTGGGTGTCTTTACATTGAATAGCCAACACCTTAGGATATTTCAATAGCCTATTATACAAAAGGTATGACTCACTGGCTGACCTGGTCATGTCATCATGACTCCTTGTGATATCTCAGTCCTGCAATATGAAGTATTATTAATGTCCCATCTCATGTAATATGAATTATGATTCACTATTAGCCACCCTATACCCAAAAGGGCACAGGGTGGATTTTGACCCAAGAGTTTTTGGTGCTGCTGGCACAAGAGTATCTCTCATCCTTCCAACGTCTCTGGGTGTCACGGGCCATTCTGTTACAAATATTAACTCAGTAAACATAGTAAACATAGTCAAAACACAGCCAGAGTTAAGGAACTGGATTAAATAGTCAGACAAGCCAAACATCAGGGAGCCAGAGAAGAACGTAGTAGAACAGCAAGCAGGATCAGGAGCCAGAAGGTATGTCAGTCAAGCAAGTCTTTAACAGGAACGCAGGAGATGTTGTCCGTGATGTTGACCGGCGAAGGGAAAAGCAGAGATCATTTGAGCTTGAAGGCTTAAGTAGGCAAGACTGACGAGCAAGAGCAACAACAGGTGAGTCACTGTGGAGAGATAGGAGCTGGCAATTAGCGGACAGCTGAGCGGCCAGCTCAGAGAATGAAGGGCTGAGCCCAGCCCTGACAGTACCCCCTCCTCAATGCCCCCTCCCTCTCAGGGGAACCACCGGGCTTGAGGGGAAAAAGTCTATGGAAATCACAGAGGAGGACAGGGGCATGTACGTCCGAGGATGAGACCCAAGAGCGTTAATCTGGACCGTACCCTTTCCAATGCACCAGTAAATGTATGTGCCCACGGAACCTCCTGGGGCAGCATCTCAAAATAAATCTAAACCTGGTTGAAAAACCCTCTGCATTTGACTGGTATCCTCCCCAAATCACTAGGGAAGCAGAGCGTAACCAGACATACCTCTTATAGAGGTAATACTTGAGGCTGATGCCTGCACAGAGACAGAGGCAACAGCAGGGTCGGTCTGCAACAGAGGTTCTACTGGAGCGGCCACAGTGAGAGATTCCAGATGAGCCATGCGACTCAGTAGCGCCTGTAATGCCATGACACACTGATCCATGTCATTCAATCTGGAAAAAAATACTACCAACAAGTAGAATGACTGCATCTTCTGAATTTATGGTCTTCGCCTACTGTCAGAAACCATGAATCAGACCTAGACAGAAGTACAGTTAAATCACACTTGTTTAATAATAATAACAAGAAAAGGTACAATTTCTGGGGAAATTGTGTGACGTGTTCTTGCCTTCACCAAGATTTCTGACTGGAGACGGTGCCCCTGGAGATGTAAATGGTGATCCAACAGTGTGTCGATCCATTGTAAAGAAAAAGTAATTGCGCAAAGTTCATAAGACCAACATATGTTGGATATAGGTTTGCAGAGTGATGCAAGTGACATATAGATCAATAGTGCACAATACTATAAAGTGCAAACAGAGTCCATGATGTTAAGAGGTGTTCCAGGATACCCGCTAGTTCCGTAAAGGTTGTGCACTTCACCACACACACACTCTTGTCTCCCAGAACTCTCACCTCTAAACGGCTAAAAAGACCTCAATGCGCAGATCCACTGCTGGTTATCTCCCTGGTGTTCCTGGTGTCCAATAGTGCATTATCATTGATACAGAGGAGTTTAATAAATAAAATATGCACTTACAAACATAGAAGTAAAACGAGCATATAACACAGCGGCACTGCGCTGGTATCACAGTGTCGAACCATTGCTCCATTAAAAACTGCTCCATCAAAAACTATCCCATCAAAACGGCACCATCCTATTTGTCCCTTCAAAAACTGGTAGCTATGGAGGGTTGCTATGGACGGGTTTCTATCGACGGGTTTCTATCGATGGGTTGCTATGGTCTGGTTGCTATGGACAGTTGCTATGGTCTGGTTGCTATGGACTGGTTGCTATGGAGGGTTGCTATGGACTGGTTGCTATGGATGGTTGCTATATGCAGAAGCTACGCAGAGGCAAATAAAACAGAGCTATATGACCTCACAGCTGTGTGGGAGGAGCTATAGAAAGCCCCCTAGCTGTGTGGGAGGAGATATTTTCCTCATCGTCTCCTAGGAAACCAATGTAAACACATGCAAGCAGCCAGTCTAAGCAGACACTCAGATTCTGGCTTGTTTTTTAATAATGTCCTTCTTCAAATGATTGTATTTTAAAAACTATAAATCACACAGTGAATATCTTTATATTTTACAAATCACAAGACCCAGACCTTCAATTTGATGTATAGTATGTCTCTGAAATATTACAATTGAAGGCACAGTCGCAGTTTACAAATTCCCTTGCAAATTTAGGTTTTCAAGACTTTTACCTCCATTGACTTCCATTGAAATGATGGATGGCGTGTGTTGCAAACGAATGGCCGTACTGTGAAAACCATTTGGACGATAGCTTAGCCGTGGACACGTGTAGTGACAGCAGGGATAGCTGAACAATTTGATATAAGATTTGTGTAGTGGGGCGTGGCTTGGCGCGCGACAGAGATGGCAGCCTAAAGGAAGAGCTCCGTCGGTACACTGGCCTATGCACGTCTCTCTGCCTGCTCTAAACTGCAGAATGCACAGAAAGAACCGCGGCACACCACACACTCGATCCCGCCGTACCTCGCCAGCCTGCTCTGGCGGAGATATCGCTGACATCATCAAGAGACAATCGGCCTCACGCAGCAGCAGGTCCGGGGGCAAGATGGCGCCACCACACGTGGAGGAAGACTACAGTGAGGACTCTCAATCGGCGGCAGAGGACAACGGTAAGGGACCCTCCCGCACTAACCTCCCGCTTACCTATGCTGACATGTCCTGCTTTGCGGCGGACATTAAATCCACCTTCTCGGCGGCTTTTACAGACCTTAAATCTAATATACTGGTGCTGACAGACAAGATGGCGATGGCGGAGGCAGCCGGGAAGCACAGGGAGAAAGCCATACATAGGCTTGAGAAGGTGACTGTATCACATTCCATGCATCTCATTGATATTAACAGGCATTTAGAGGAATTGGACAACAGAGGAAGGAGGTGCAATATTAGAGTACGGGGGATCCCGGAATCTGTTGAACCAGATCAGATACACCTTGCCCTTCAAAGGGTGTTCAATAGCCTGCTTGAGAGACCTGAGGATACCGCCGTTGAATTTGTCAGGGCCCATAGAGCACTCAGAGCTAAAGGTCCGGATAACTAACCGCCTCGTGACATTATCTGCTGTCTGCAGAGCTTTGCCCTAAAAGAGGACATCATGAGAAAAGCCCGCAGGAATGATCAGATTGTTTTCAATGGGGAGACGATCCTGCTCTTCCCAAATCACTCTGAAGAACCGCAGGGCCCTGCGTCCACTCCTGGAGAGGCTGAGGGAGAGAGGTCTGACCTATTCTTGGAGATTTCCATTTGCTTTGTTGGTGAACTTTATGGGCAAGCAGCATTACCTACGCTCCCCGGAAGATCTACCGGACTTTTGCAGCAACCTACAGCTAGGTGAGTTGGAACTGCCGGAATGGTACCGTGAATTCTTGTTGCCCCCCCCCCGGTCCACATCCCTCCCCGGTCCCCGCTCTCAACACCGGACAACAGATCCTCAAAAAAGATGAAATCCTCCCGCCAGGGAGGCTCCCAAGCGGGATCCATCGCGGGCACCCCCAGGGCCAAATCCCACTCCTCCAGGGCTCTGGAGGGGGACTGATGTGCCGCAACTAACTATACCCCTCATTACTGACCTCACATCTTGCTAATGATTAGGTTCAGGTAACGTTGGTACTTTGCCTCACTTTGGCCGCTTGTTTTTTGGATTTCGTTTTTCATTAGTTTTGTTTTTTATTTTCCTGACCCTGCTCCATGTACGCTGGATTGCATGAACCCGGGCCCTGTTGTGAGCCTGACTTCCCACATCTTCCCCTTCTCAATGATTGCTATCATCAACAAGGTCCCCAATTGCTGTACTATTCACCTCCCCTGAATGGGGGTCCGCAATTTATGTTGGGATGCTCTTTACGCCACTAGGAACATATGGTTGTTTTATTCTTTTTGTTTTTGTTTCCTACCAGTTCCCTTATGCTTAAGCGCAATGGCGGAACCGACCTTGCACACTGCCCTATGGCGCCTTCACCCTGATCAGAGCTGCGGGAGGGGCCTGAGATCTGAGGTTTATCCACACTTAGATTAAACCTACTTTTTTTTTACATAGGGGTGATGTTAACCTGATGATGTATTGTGTCTCGACAGTACTTGCCATGCAGGGTCCGAGGGTTATGTTTTATTGGCCGCCAAGGACTGTTTATTCTGTTATCTACCCGTTTACACTGAACCTATGCTTCTACTTACATGTTCCTCTGTGCAGCTAACTTTGCTTCTATTACAGGGATGACATACTTGCTTTTTGTTTTTTTATAATGTTTTGAATTAGGCCATGTACCGGCTGCTGTACCACCCCTTTTGGTCCTCGTTCATTTACTAGAACCACAGTTGCCCGGTACCGTTACCGCCTTCCTATACCCCCAATAAAGCCTCCAGCAGGATTTCTACATCCGCTGTGAGAGGCTTTACTTACCTGTTGCCTTTGGAGTTGAATTTCAACTCGAAGGCCGAACACGAGTCTCTTGTTCTTTTTCTATACATTACTTTCCTTTCTGTTCTTCACCTCTTTTCTCGCCCCCCCCTCTTTTCCCTTCTCCTTGAACCCACACCCAACCCCCCTCTGTACACCCTCGGCTCCCGAGATACCAATATCCTGAGGTGTACACCTTTATAGTGCATATAAGTTGTCTTAACCTTGTTTATTTTTCTCGCTAGCTGGTCTACGGACCCACATTCGGTGACTGTCCAGCTCTCCCTGAAGTCCAGCTATGGCGTACTCCACACTAGGCCGACATCCTACAGTGATCTCACATAACGTACAGGGCTTAAACATCCCTGAAAAACGCTCAAATCTCCTCAGGGAACTTTAAAAAGGTAGGCCTTGTTTTGCTTTTTTACAGGAGACACATTTTTTACGTCCGCAGTGCCCAGGCTCACCGACAAATACTTCACAGAAGCTTTCCATTCCACAAATGATTTAGCTAAGACCAAGGGAGTTTCTATCCTAGTCAGCAAAGATGCCTCATTTGAACTAACTGACAGGTTTAGTGATCCCCTTGGGAGATACATCTTCCTGAAAGGGAAATGCGCTGGCGTACCAGTCACATTAGCGAACGTATACTTCCCGAACTCCTCACACCTGAGGTTCTGTCAACAAATGCTATATGAGCTGAAGGGCTTTAGTAATGGGTGCATTATATTGGGGGGTGATTTCAATATCCCTCTGAACCTCCTAGTTGACACCTCATCGGGAAAATCGTCAATAACGTACCGTATCCTTAAAAGAATAAAATCTCTTCTACAGGACATGCACCTAAATGATTCCTGGCGTTTTCTACACCCTGAAGGTAGAGACTTCACATTTTTCTCTGCCCCCCATAACCGCTACTCGCGAATTGATTATATCTTCACCTCCCAAGATGATCTGCACTTGATCACCAATGCTGACATAGGCATACAGTCAATCTCTGACCACGTCCCCATTTCGGTCTCCCTAAACTTCACTGCTCCCAGACCCAAAACTAACTCATGGAGGTTGAATTCTTCCCTCCTGACTAATGATCTATTACTACCTCAAATTACCGCGAGACTCACGGAATACTTTTCCCTGAATGCATCACTAGATGCTGACCCTATGATGGTGTGGGAGGCCCACAAATGTTCCATCAGAGGGGAACTCATAAACATGGGAGCACGCCTGAAGAGGGAGGCTGAAAGAGAGATACAGCGTTTAGTGTCCCAGATACATACCCTGGAATCTCTACATAAGCAATCCCTTAGGCGGCGTACACACGATCGGATATATCCGATGAAAACGGTCTGCGGACCATTTCCATCGGATATGTCCGATCGGGAGTTTGATCCGATGGCGTGTACACACCATCGGATCAAATTCCCCGCCGCCGGACGGCGCGGTGACGTAGTGGTGACGCGGCGGTGACGTTGACGCCGCCGCGTCACCGCCACGTCACCGCACCAGGAAGTAAAACACTTCCGCGCATGCGCCGAATCCATTCGGCAGCGGCGCGGCGGCGGTGGGAGCCGACATGTCTGCTGGTAAGTGTACTAACCAGCAGACATGTCGGGCGGACAGATTCCCACCGGATAGATTTCAAAGCATGCTTTGAAATCTGTCGGGTGGAGAAATCTGTCCGCTAGCCCATACACACGAGCGGAGATGTCTGCTGAAACGGTCCATCGGACCGTTTTCAGCGGACATATCCCCTCGTGTGTACGCGGCCTAACAGTATACTCAGCCAGCGCCCTCTTGAATGCCAGAAAGTCCCTCCAACAATCATTTGAGTGTAAAACAAAGAGGTTCCTTTTCTTTCGCAAAAAAATATACTATGAACACGGAGATAAGTCGGGCATTTTTTTAGCTAGGGCACTTAAGGACTCTAAAGCTGCCCATAACATAGCGGGCATACTCAACAGGACAGGACAGATAGACGTTACCGCAGACAAGATTACCGAACACTTTCATAAATTTTACTCAGACCTCTATAACATGCCCCAGCAACCAAGGCCCCCTTACTGTCCAAACGACCGGGCCCTAGCTATACAGGACTTCCTGTCCAGCTCCGGTCTTCCCTCCTTGTCCTCTGTCGATGTCCGACAGTTGGAAAAGCCCATAGAATCAGCAGAGCTCAGACAGGCGATTTCAGACCTGAAAAGCCCGGGCCCTGATGGTTTTACGTCGATATACTACAAAACTTTTGCAAACATCCTCGTAACACCGTTGCCGCATGCCCTGAACTCCTTGTCGGTCCCCCGTGAGGTCCCTCCAGCGTTACTCACTGCACATATAACCGTGATCCCTAAGCCAGATAAGGACCCAGTTCATTGTTCTAGTTACAGACCGATCTCCCTACTTAACCTAGACGTTAAGCTCCTGGCAAAGATATTAGCTAACAGGTTAAGACCACTTTTGCACGACTTGATTGGTCCCGAACAAGCAGGCTTTATGCCGGGCAGAGAGTCTAGGGATAATGTGATTAAAGCTTTTAACCTGATCCATGCCGGACGATCGCGGGGATTTGGAGGCCTTCTCTTGTCCACGGACGCAGAGAAGGCCTTCGATCGAGTGGCCTGGGATTACATGTTTAATACGCGTCGTTTCGTGGGTCTAGGACCGCACATGATGTCGTGGATCACCTCTCTCTATAAAAACCCCTCTGCCAAGATAAAAGTGAACAGTATACTCTCAGACACGGTTAACATCAAAAATGGAACACGGCAAGGGTGTCCCCTCTCGCCTTTATTGTTTATCCTTACGCTCAAACCGTTCATCAGGCGAGTTATGGCTGGGGGAACCATAAGGGGATTCAGGCTGGCGGACAGAGAGTTCAAAATAGCGGCTTATGCCGATGATCTACTTTTTTTCTTGACTGAACCAATAACTTCAATCCCAACATTGATGAAGGAATTCTCCTTGTTCGGATACATTTCCAACTTTAAAATCAATTTTGCAAAATCGGAAGCCATGAACATATCCGTGCCCGACAACATCTTACAAGTCGTCAAGAATGGCTGCTCTTTTAGATGGGAGATATCTGCGCTTAGATACCTGGGAGTCTGGCTGACGCCGCAGGCATCTCAGGTCTTTGACCGCAATTTTACGCCCCTACTCAAAACCATTGAAAAAGATCTTAATACATGGAGCCCGAGAAACTTCTCTTGGTTTGGCCGGGCTGCCATTTGTAAGATGGTAATTTTACCTAAACTCCTCTACCTCTTTAGGAACATACCAATCAGGATCCCCCTCTCTTTTTTTTAAAGCTGTCTCCTCGTTACAATCGAAGTTCACCTGGGCACATAAACATCCTAGAATCAAGGCCACTCTGCTGTATAAAAGTAAACTGAAAGGGGGAATGGGTCTGCCCAATTTTAGAAATTACTATATTGCAGCCCATATCACAAGGATACTGGATTGGCACTGCCACAGCTCTTCTAAAGACTGGGTGTCTCTGGAAGATGAGCTAAGCCCTGTCCCTCTCCGATTCTCCCCATGGATTCCCTGGTCTAATCATCCAATACCTCTTAAGACCCATCCTTTTATTGGCTCCACCCTAGCAATTTTCCACAACCTGGTCAGAGAGTATCTTCAGTACTGAGCCCCTTAACCCTTGCAAAACAATCCTGGGGGATCCCACAGGGGATGAACAACCCAAGCTTATACTCAGACACGATCGACAGGCCCCTGTTGGCGGTAGACTGCTTTTATAACACTACCTTCAGAGACCTTGAGGCTTTGAAATCTGATGACCTTGTTCCTCACATACAACTATGGTCTTATTTTCAAGTGAGGAGTTACCTCAATAACAGAGCTGATAGGCACAAATACAACAGACAGCTCACGAACATGGAATCGGTCTGCCTGAAGGGCGAACCCATACACAAGGCCACCTCACTAGCTTACGGCTGGCTGGGAGACGAGCAGGTCCCCGGAGAGGACAGATTCAGGGAGAGCTGGAGCAGGGCACTGGAAAGGCAAATCACAGCGAAACAATGGTCTAAGGCTTGTTTATTCGCTCACAAGTGCTCCCTTAGCACCAGAACCCAAGAAACAGCCTTTAAGTTACTGACACACTGGTATATAACACCGGCAAAATTACAGGCCTGGTTCCCACAAACCTCTGGGGCTTGTTGGCAATGCCATAAAGAATCGGGAACGCTCCTCCACATTTGGTGGCAGTGTCCCATTATTACGCCTTTTTGGGACTCGGTTAAGAAGGTGATCCTCCAAATCACACATACGGCCCTGACATTGGATGCGGCATGCTGTCTCCTCCATGTTTCCGATTTCTCCTTTAGCAGATATAAGAAGTCACTCACCAAACACCTGTTGAATGCAGCCAAATCATTAATACCGCTCTACTGGAAAACCGCCACGGTCCCCTCTAGATATGTGCATTCCCGTTCGTACGAATGTTATTTTCGTACGAAAATGTTCATTTTCGTACCCGCGGGATAATGTGTACATACGAAAACGGTAAAGCACCAAAATACGAAAACGACGGGATAACGGATGAGCCGCATAACGAACGACCGCAAATACGAACGAACGATCCGACGGGAAAAAACGACAAAACGAAAATGGCAAAATAATGAAAATTAAATCTGTATCAAGAGGTTTGCATTGTGTCTCATTTATTTTATTATTGTTTTAAATCTGTTAAATTGTTTTTGTTCGTTTTCAGTTGTATGTTCATTGTTCAATGACATCTATAACAAAAGAATTTCATTATGTATATTGAATGAATTCTTTTTTCTTTTTTCTGTGTATTCAAAATACTGAATGCAATTTTTTGTTATAGGTGTCATATCAACATACGAAAATAACAAAAGAAACAGGTTCAAATGCAAACCTACTGTTTATGGGTTTTTTAATGGCCAGAGAGTTATGCCGCGTACACACGATCACTTTTTGCGATGAAAAAAAACGACGTTTTTCAAACTTCATTTTCCAAAACGACGTTGCGTACACACCATCGTTTTTCCCAAAAAGTCTAGCAAAGCGCCGTGACGTCCATCACGTACGACGGAACTATAAAGGGTCATTTCCATGCGGAAGACGGCCTCTTTTGCTGATATTGTGTTGCTGCGTGTTAGTAAAAGTTTGGTGAGAGACGATTCGCGCTTTTCAGTCTTCGTGCTTTAATATCGTTTACTGTCGTACAGTTTGTGCTTTTGGGGTCGTTAAGTATTGTGATACAGTGCTTGTTTTCCAATCGTATCTGTTTTGGCAGTGCGTTCTTGTCTACACGTTCCTGTTTTGCAGGTCCGTTCTTCAAAGGCATTTCTGTACTTCAGAGCGGTGTTTTAGTGCGATCTGATTTGACGACCGTTTTCTAGCCATGTTGCGGGTACGTTCTCGTCGCCGAGATCGTGCTGTGCTTCTTGTTGGGATGTGTGCTGCATCCCGGCTCCGGTCCTTGAGGAGGGCGAGCAAAGGACTTTGTGGGCCAAGGACTGGTTTCTTCGCAGGGACCAGTTCTCTCATATGCCTCTGCTGCGGGAGATCCGAGAAAATAACCCTGATGATTTCAGGAATTTTCTTCGGATGTCTGACCCCGTATTTCAGCAGCTTTTGGCTTCGGTGTCGCCTTATATCACCAGGCAGGACACCGTTATGCGGGAAGCCATCACTGCTGAGCAGCGGCTAGTTGCCACCTTGCGGTACCTGGCAACAGGGAGAAGTCTGCAGGACTTGAAGTTCTCGACGGGCATCTCCCCCCAGGCTCTGGGCCTCATAATTCCCCAGACCTGTTCTGCCATCATTCATGTTCTGCAGGAGGACTATATTAAGGTAAGTGGTGGCCTTTAAAGGCACAAACTATGTTTTATTTAGGCTTTTGTATTTGTTTCAATTTGTTTGGTTTTAAACAGTCCCTAATTAACCTGTTTGTGATCTGCTGGTAATGTTCCCTTTCATCTCCATGCATGCTGTATTCATTTTATATTTGCTCCTACATGCATCTTTTGTTTTGCCAACCTGTCACAGGTTCATTTTTTTTTTTTTTTTGTGTCCCAAACGTTCCACCTAGCCCACTAGTCCCCCTATATTTTGTCCTATATTGTAGTGCTGTCTATAGAAGTCCCTATATCCCCCTATATGTTGTCCTATATTGTAGTGCACGCACAAACCCCCCCCCTCTTTTTTTTGTAATTGTATAAATTAACATTTTTTTAGTATTTAATTTTTTTTAGAGGTCTCAAACTCATTTTGGGCCTCCACTCCCCTTATTTTTTGTAGGATTGTG
This sequence comes from Rana kukunoris, assembly GCA_029574335.1. NCBI lineage: Eukaryota > Metazoa > Chordata > Amphibia > Anura > Ranidae > Rana > Rana kukunoris. Next base: position 71,929 of record JAJQKJ010002535.1, read on the forward strand.
ACCATCAGAGGTGTGTGATTAATCTGCTTTAGTGATCTCTTCTTATTTTTCCTATTTTTAACCACTTCCCTACGGCCGTACGACTATATGCGGCCGCAGGGTGGTTCTAAATCTCTGGGCTGCCGTTTTTTCACGGCAGCCTCTTTCTGTGTTCCCAGCGTGCGCTCCAGAGCACGCAGCGGGGAACTTGTGTACTGGCCGTGTCCCTTGGACACAGCCAATCACAGCTCGCCGCGAACGGCACAATCAGAGTGGCCGTTTGCAATGCGATCTGTGCAGCCAATGAGAGATGATCTCATATGTAAACATATGAGATCATTTCTCATTGCCGGCTCTCACAATGACAGCGTCCTGTCACTGGAGAGAGCAGACCGATCAGTGTTCCTTATACATGGGGACACAGATCGGTCACCCCCCCCTCCCCCACAGTTAGAACACAATGCAGGATACACATTAACCCCTTCCTCACCCCCTAGTGTTAACCCCTTCCCTGCCAGTCACATTTATACAGTAATTAGTGCATATTTATAGCACTGATTGCAGTATAAATGTGAATGGTGCCAAAAAGGTGTCAAAAGTGTCCGATGTGTCCGCCATGTTGTCGCAGTCGCAATAAAATTCGCAGATCGCCACCATTACTAGTAAAAAAATAAATAACAAATAATAATTCTGTCCCTTATTTTGTAGGTGCTATAGCTTTTGCACAAACCAGTCGCTTATTGCGATATTTTTTTGTATTTTTTTTTTTTTTTAACCAAAAATATGTAGAAGAATACGTATCGCCCTAAAATGAATTTTTTATTTTATAGCAACAAGTAAAAAATATTGTTTTTTTTTTCAAAATAGTCGTCGTTTTTTTGTTTATAGCGCAAAAAATATAAATCGCAGGGGTGACCAAATACCAGCCAAAAGAAAGCTCTATTTGTGGGGAAAAAAGGACGCCAATTTTGTTTGGGAGCCACGTCGCACGACCGCGCAATTGTCAGTTAAAGCGACGCAGTGCCGAATCGCAAAAAGTGCTCTGGTCGTTGGGCAGCAATATGGTCCGGGGCTGAAGTGGTTAAATCAATACAGGTTTAGCTTTTATATTTAAAAGTGATTTAGCAGAAATTTTGGAAAATTATTTGCTATGTTTTTATCTGCTAATATTGATTTTAGTGCGTTTTTAGCGAAAATCTGAATTGGGAAAATATTTTCCCAATAATCGCAAGCCTTAAAAATCATTATATCACGTACCTGATTGTTGTGAGCCCGAATTGCAAAGGACGACCTCCCTTACGGCTCCCACTCGTGGCCCCCTGGTAAGGTGCCTGGCAGGCTCAACAAAGGTGAGGAAGTGGATCAGCCCACAAAAGCTTCCTGGCAGGAACTGGGATACAGGAATTGTATCGGTTTAGTAGACTGGATTAGGAACATCTCAGCAGACTGAATCAGTTTGGCAGACTGGATCAGAAGCAGCTCAGCAGACTGGATCAGCTAAGCAGACTGGATCAGCTTAGCAGACTGGATCAGGAGCAGCTCAGCAGACTGGATCAACTTGGCAAACTGGAAAAGCTTAGCAGACTGGGTCGGAACCAGGAACAGATAGAACCATTACAGGAGTAGTCAGACAGGCCAGGTCAGATATCAAGCGGAAAAGGTACAGGGGTTCAGGTGAAGAGGAGTCACAAACGGGCCAAGGTCAGATGCAGGCAGATGACTTGATGGTCAAAAGCAGGGCTTTTTTTCTCAGAGAAAAGGTGGTGGAACTCACCCTCCCTCCCCTGGCCACGCCCCTACCCACCCCTATGACCGCCCCCTAGAACCACCCCTTTAGAGAACAGGGATGCAAGTAAATACATTCCTAAATGCGTAGCAGCAGAGACATCCCCAAATGTGCAGCAAATACATTCTCAAATGCGTAGCAGCAGAGACATTCCCAAATGTACAGCAAAGAGACATTCCCAAATGTGCAGCAAATACATTCCCAAATGCGTAGCAGCAGAGACATTCCCAAATGCGTAGCAGCAGAGACATTCCCAAATGCGTAGCAGCAGAGACATTCCCAAATGCGTAGCAGCAGAGACATTCCCAAATGCGTAGCAGCAGAGACATTCCCAAATATACAGCAAATACATTCCCAAATGTGTAGCAGCAGAGACATTCCCAAATGTACAGCAAATACATTCCCAAATGCGTAGCAGCAGAGACATTCCCAAATACGTAGCAGCAGAGACATTCCCAAATGTACAGCAGAGACATTACCAAATGCGTAGCAGCAGAGACATTACCAAATGTACAGCAAATACATTCCCAAATGCGTAGCAGCAGAGACATTCCCAAATCCGTAGCAGCAGAGACATTCCCAAATGCGTAGCAGCAGAGACATTCCCAAATGTACAGCAAAAAGACATTCCCAGTGCATTAGAGCCACAGTCCAGCACAGAGACCACCCAGCTTAGTCCAACAAAGACTGGCCAGCCCAGCAAAGAGACTACCCAGCAAAGAAACCGCTCATCCTGCAAAGAGACATCCCAGGCAAAGAGACTGCCCAAACCGTGCCCAGGGAAAGAGACTGCCCAGCAAACAGTGCCCAGGGAAAATTTCCCTGGGCACGGTTTGGGTACTCTTTCCTGGGCACTCTCTTTCCTGGGCACTCTTTTCTTGCCAGTCTCTTTCCTGGGCACTGTTTGCTGGGCAAACAGTGCCCAGGAAAGAGAGTGCCCAGGAAAGAGAGTGCCCAGGAAAGAGAGTGCCCAGAAGAGAGTGCCCAGGAAAGAGAGTGCCCAGGAAAGAGAGTGCCCAGCAAACAGTGCCCTTAAAAGAGAGTGCCCAACCCAGTCAGGAGACCACCCAGCACAACCTCATTGAGCATGATTTTTTTTTTTTCAATACACAGACCTGGCCTGGGGCTAGTGAGGAGGAGTAGGAAGATCGCCTAAAAGTACCGCCACCATTCACATGAGGGGAATCTCCCGCACAGCACTGAGGGGCGGTGCAAGAGCTGCGGAGTACAGATTACTCCGCCTACCGCTCTCAGGTCAGACGGAGGAGCAGGAGGAGGAGCCGGCCCGGGACTACAAGCTTTTACAGGCAGGGACGTCAGGTCAGTCACCTTACGGTACCATTAAAATTGTATTCACAACAGCGATCTCTCGCACAGTACTATGGGGCGGGGCAGAGCCTCTCTTACAAGCCCTCAGGGCAGACGGAGGAGCCAGCTCGGGACTGCAGTGCAAAGCGCTACGGAAAATTTTACAGGCGCGCCGCTGGCTGTTTACTGCATTAATGAAGAGGGACACTGACTCAAAATAAGTGGCGGAACGCCGTTCCGGTGCGTTCCGCCAGAAAAAAAGCCCTGGTCAAAAGGTAAGCCGGGTCTTAATTCAGGTAACAATCTCAGATCAGGTTTAAAAGGCACACAACGCTGTAGAGCATGCAGCGAATACTGCGTGTGTCAGGCAGGCTTAAATAGACCACCTGAGGCCAACAGAGGTGCATGCGTGGTTGTCCATCCTGGCAAACTTCTCAGGGTGAAATCTTTTAAAGGACTGTACCAGACTCTTAGTGTGGATGTTCCCCTCGGGCTCCCACAAATTTTCTTCAGGTCCATACCCCTTCCATTTAATCAAAAACTGGTTCTGGTTCCTTCACTTCCTGAAGTCTAGGATAGCCTCCACTTCGAATTCCTCCTACCCGTCTACAATGACAGGATCAGGGGGAGCAGTACACTGATTTGGAAAAGGATTGGGAATAGAAGGTTTCAACAGTGATATGTGGAATACAGGATGGATCTTTAATGAATCAGGAAGTTTCAGTTCATACGCCACTTTGTTGATTCTCCTCCTAACTGGAAATGGCCCTAAGAATTTGGGGCCCAGCTACTATTTTTTTTATTCTTTGTTTTTCCTTTTTTTTTTTTTTTTTTTTTTTTTAACACAAACAGGGTATATAGATATTACATTACAATTTCGAAGACGGCTATTAACTGATATACTATTCAAATTATATATTTTTTACCCATCTAATACATCAAAAAAATACATCAAAAAGGCCTTTTTTTATTCCAGTTTAGAGGACAATTAATAACACAAATACTATTCCTTCTTCAAATTGTATCTATTTTGCCCCTATGATAACATCCAAAGGCCTTAATTAATCCACATATTTTCCTCATTTTAATCTCTTATTTTAGCCACTTTTTCCTTTAACTCCATTTTTTCCCAATCCCTGTTTCTCAATCCCCGTTCCCTAGCCCCTTATCCCCTCCCTGAGACCCCAATCTCCTCCACTCCCTATTTCCACTATATGTGGAGGAATGGGAAGAGAGGGACAAAGGGAAAAAAAAAGAACCTTGTTGTTTCCTCTGGTGCAGGGATGTCCAAAATACCTTCCTTTCACTCTCTCCCTACCGAACTAATTCTTGTCTTTACTCCCCCAATAGCCTTTTACCTTCTTCTGATTGTACAAATATCTCCCATGGTGCCCATATTATTTTGATTTGTTCTGTTCTATCTATCGTCATTGGCAGAAATTTCTCCATTATTCTTACTCTAACTTTATTGAGCCACATTGAGATTGGAGGTGCTTTTGAATGCTTCCAATTTATTGCGATGCAGCTTTTTGCCACATTTATCAAATAGCACAAAACTAAATTCATATATCTTTTGGGTGGGATTTGTGTATAATGTAACAGGAAGAAAACGAGTCCTCTGGAAGCTGATATTCAGTAAATGTTTCAGTGATTCTCTGCACTGTCTGCCAGAATAGTCTAATTACTGGACATGCCCAACAAATGTATCATTGTCCCTTTCCCCTTGCATCCTCTCCAGCACCTGTCAGAAACGTCTGGAAAAAAAATATTTAAGATGGCGTATAGTACCAACGTGTTAATATTTTATAGTTTGATTCCTGTATTTTTGTACACCTTGAAGATTTTAAACGACAGGTCTATAATATTCTGACATTGTTCTGGGGAGAAGGTTTGGCCTAATTCTCTCTCCCATTTGGCCAGGCATGACATTTTAAAGTCCTCTGGGGGTGCAGTCAACATTGTACATTGTATACATTTTTGAAACAACATGGGAGAGGGGTTCCCCTCCCTCACAGTATTCCTCAAACTTTGTTAATGTCTGACTGTAGCTTGCTACATTACCCAGGGTTTCTAAATAATGTCGAACCTATCAAGCTTGCCATATGGGGAGAAATGCTCATATGGCAAGCCTGGCAGGTCCGAGATAGGACTTTTTAGGAGAAAGGGGTTGGTCAACAATTGGTGAATTAATACAACGAGGAGGGCAATTTAAAAAAATTGCCCTCCTTGTATTAATTCACCGATTGTTGACCACCCCCTTTCTCCTAAAAAGTGTGAGGCTTGAACTCTGTCTTTTTCTCGTAGGTTCTTGAATATTTGGGATTCCATACCTGGTAAGAACTCTGGATTTCCTACAAAGCAGAGAGTTTTTAGTAGAAAATGTAGGATTCTGACATACTTTGTTACATGTCCATAGGGTTGGGCCTATCGTAGGGTGAATTTGCAATACATGGAGTAATGCCGTATAACACCATAATGCCCTATTTAAGGGCACTGGGCACATTAGTTGCTCAATAGTAATCCACAGTTTATAATCCCCATGTCTACTCCAGTCTACTATCATTCCCAGTTGATAGTATTTAAGCATATCTGGTGCCAATATTCCTCCTGCCCTTTTGGGTAAGGTCAACAATTTTCTACCTATTCTTGGCCGTTTACTGGCCCAAATAAATTTAGTAAACACAGCACAAACTTTACTTAAGTAAGACATGGGGATGCTTGAAAAAGCTAGAGAAATGTTGGCACTACACTCATTTTTAGGATATTACATCTCCCAAACCATGAGTGCATACATCTACTCCAGCCTTCTAACAATGTTCCAACTGTGCCAAGTATTGGTATGAAATTTAATTCAAAGGTATCCTATAAATCTGGGGGCATTTGTGTTCCCAAGAAATGTAATGCTTTAGTCATCCACCTGAACTTAAAACTATGTTCCAGAGTCCGGGAGTGCCACCCCCATCACCTCTGATTTACCATAATTTATTTTTAGATTCGATATCTTCCCATAAAGTGCTACTTTTTAATTAGATTTGGTAGCAAAATGTGTGGTTTTGCTAGTGAGAAAAGCATCTCATCCAAATATGCCAATACTTTATATTTCTTTCCCCCCAGTTCAATGCCCGCAATATCTTGTTCTTTGAAATCTTATTTAACAATGGTTCTAGCGTCAATGCCAATAAAAGAGGCGACAGGGGACAGCCCTGCCTGGTACTATTTGTGATCGTAAAAGCCCTGGAATGCACCCCATTTACTTTTACTAAAGCCCTGGGTCCCACATACACTCCCGCTATCCACTGTATCATCCGCTCACCTAGGCCCATCTGTTTTAAGACCCCTAACTCTGTTGAATGCTTTTTCTGCATCCGTAAAAAAAAAAAAAAACACTCTATATCTTTTTTTATTTGCTCGGTGGATCAAGTTTAACACTTTAATAGTACGGTCTCTTGCTTCTCTTGTTGGGATAAACCCTACTTGATCTAGATGGACAAGTCTTGATAGCTGGCGCTGTATGCAGGATGCCAGGATCTTTGTCAGTATTTTTAGATCAACATTCAGTAGAGATATTGGTCTATAGCTACTACAGATCGCTGGAACCTTTCCCTCTATCGGAATGACCGAAATACGTGCCATTACGACCTCCGGTGGTACCACCACTGTTTGTCCAACTGCATTAAATACCTTAGTCATATATGTCCCTAATTGTGTGATAAAACTTTTATAATATTGTATAGTAAACCCATCTGGGCCTTGTGCCTTACTATGTTTTTGTCAGGAGGGATGAGAGATCAGGCCCATGTGACTGCACAGAGAGACCAGACAATATGATCAGTGAAGTAAAAGGTGTTTAATTAAGTAAATAAGGACAACCAGTGAAGATAGCAAACAATATATATATAATCAAGAAGGGAATACCGTACACATAGGTCAAGCCAGGCCGAGGTCATACACAAGAGATATCAGCAGATGGGACAGGACGGAGCAGGGGTCGGATGGATGGACTAGCTGCAGGATACAGGCTAAGGGGAGACAGGGATCAGGAAGCAGGGCAGACAAGTCCAGGCGGGATCAGGGATCAGGATGCAGGGCAGACAAGTCCAGGCGGGATCAGGGATCAGGATCAGAACAGGATCAAGGTACCGAATCAGGATCAGAATACAGGTCAGGGTACAGGCTTAGGTCCAGCAGATATGAAGATACCAGGGCGAGCTCTGCTTGAGCTCGCCGGGTATAAATAGGGGGTGTGTTAATTACGTTCAGGTCACACCTGAACGTAGGAAAAGCTGTGAGCTCCAGAAGACCAGGAACCCCCCGCTGGTGGAGGCCGGTACTGCAGCCAGACTAACAGGCAGATTTACCAACAGGGGGGACCATTCCTGACAGTACCCCCCCCTCAAAGGAGCGGCCTCCGGACGCTCCAACCAGTTGTTGCTGGGGAAGGCTCATGGTGTCAAGCCAGGCAGCAGACTGGAAGTCATCAACCTGGGCAGCAGACTGGAAGTCATCAAGCTGGGCAGCAGACTGGAAGTCATCAAGCTGGGCAGCAGACTGGAAGTCATCAAGCTGGGCAGCAGACTGGAAGTCATCAAGCTGGGCAGCAGACTGGAAGTCATCAAGCTGGGCAGCAGACTGGAAGTCATCAACCTGGGCAGCAGACTGGAAGTCATCAACCTGGGCAGCAGACTGGAAGTCATCAACCTGGGCAGCAGACTGGAAGTCATCAACCTGGGCAGCAGACTGGAAGTCATCAACCTGGGCAGCAGACTGGGAGTCATCAACCTGGGCAGCAGACTTGGAGTCATTAACCTGGGCGGCGGACTGGAAGTCATCAAGCTAGGCAGCGGACTGGAAGTCATCAAGCTGGGCAGCGGACTGGAAGTCATCAAGCTGGGCAGCGGACTGGAAGTCATCAAGCTGGGCAGCAGACTGGAAGTCATCAAGCTGGGCAGCAGACTGGAAGTCATCAAGCTGGGCAGCAGACTGGAAGTCATCAACCTGGGCAGCAGACTGGAAGTCATCAAGCTGGGCAGCAGACTGGAAGTCATCAAGCTGGGCAGCGGACTGGAAAGCTGACACAGGAACATCAGGTTGGCAGGCTGGCACAGGAACATCAGGTTGGCAGGCTGGCACAGGAACATCAGGTTGGCAGGCTGGCACAGGAACATCAGGGTGGCAGGCTGGCACAGGAACATCAGGGTGGCAGGCTGGCACCGGAGCAGGCTGGTCAGATGTCACAAGCTGGGCGGCTGGCACTGGAACTGGTAGAGCAGCTGGCACAGGAACAAGCTGGGAGACTGGCACTGGAACAGGTTGAACAGATGGCACTGGGACAGATGGCACTGGGACAGGTTGAGCAGAGGGCACTGGGACAGGCTGGGTAACTGGCACGATGGTATAAGTTGGGAAATACTTCCGTTTATTTTTGGACTTAGTCACTGCAGGTTTGTTAACAGAAGTGATGTATGAAGAGGATGGAAATAAGTAGGAGGAAGGATTGGAATATGGCAGAGACACAGGGCTGGTGACTGGAGGAGGTTTTTGTGGAGTAGTTACAGGTGGATTAAAGGCAGGGTAGGTACAATTAGTAGAAACTGGGTAGTAATATTTGGTAGGGTTTGGAATTAACTGGGCGAAAGCTGAGGTTGTCATTGGCGATGGGCGGATAGGTCCTTGGGAAGGTAGGTGGTTAATAGCAGGGTTGGAGCGGACAGGTGGATTAAAGGCAGGGTAGGTACAAGTAGAAACTGGGTAGTAATATTTGGTAGGATGCTGAATTATCTGAGCTGGGGTTGCCATTGGTGATGGACAGATGGATCCCTGAGAAGGCAGAGGGTTAATAGTAGGGCTGGAACGGACTGGCTTGGCTGGAATTAGGAGATCTGACCATGCCTGCAGCACAGGTTGAACAAAAGCAGGTTCACACACACCTTGTCTAATCAGAGCCTGCACAGAATCAATACACTCAGATAACTTTTGCTGGGGACAGGAGGAATAATGCTCCTCAAAATAAGCCGGGTCATCCTCTAATAACCACACCAGGGATTCAACTTGGTCACGACTAAAGGGGGGAGAGAAATCATCACTACCATCAGGAATAAATGACAGGGCCGGCTTAACACACAACCGAATTAATGCCTGAACATCATCAAAAGTCATGTACCCCTTATCCACCCAGGAATGAGCCGATCGGATAGTTTCCATCAGTTGGTCACTAGTCCAACCCTCCAAAACCTGGCGACAAGCCCCCTCATCCTCGTCTGCCAGCAGAGAAAAGTAAAGGATTTCATTGTAATCCATGCTTTAGAGCAATGCACTACACCAGGATGGTTCCTCAATGCAGTCACGTCTGATCAAGGGATGGCCCTGGTATACTGTCAGGAGGGATGAGAGATCAGACCCGTGTGACTGCACAGAGAGACCAGACAATATGATCAGTGAAGTAAAAGGTGTTTAATTAAGTAAATAAGGACAACCAGTGAAGATAGCAAACAATATATATATAATCAAGAAGGGAATACCGTACAGATAGGTCAAGCCAGGCCGAGGTCATACACAAGGGATATCAGCAGATGGGACAGGATGGAGCAGGGGTCGGATGGATGGACTAGCTGCAGGATACAGGCTAAGGGGAGACAGGGATCAGGAAGCAGGGCAGACAAGTCCAGGCAGGATCAGGGATCAGGATGCAGGGCAGACAAGTCCAGGCGGGATCAGGGATCAGGATCAGAACAGGATCAAGGTACCGAATCAGGATACAGGTCAGGGTACAGGCTTAGGTCCAGCAGATATGAAGATACCAGGGCGAGCTCTGCTTGAGCTCGCCGGGTATAAATAGGGGTGTGTTAATTACGTTCAGGTCACACCTGAACGTAGGAAAAGCTGTGAGCTCCAGAAGACCAGGAACCCCCCACTGGTGGAGGCCGGTACTGCAGCCAGACTAACAGGCAGATTTACCAACAGGGGGGACCATTCCTGACAGTTTTATTGTTTTCATTATTGTTTGTACTTCCTCCAAAAGTAATTGGCCTTTCATAGTTTCATTCGGAGATGGTAATCTGGACAGACGCGAAGAGGACAAGTATTTCTCCAGAGACCCAGGAGAATTCAATATCTCTCAATATAAAGTTTTTGATATGCTTTTGTTTTGATAAATGGTATATACAACAGTGCTAGGAGCATGATAGACAGTTTCCAACGCGTTTCAAATGTTTTAAAATTACATTCTTCTTCAGGGAAAATTGTACAGTATCACTCTTCTAAAAACATAAGTATAAAACAAAATAAATGATCAAATAATGCCAACAAAGTGCACATAACATGCGGACAAGATTGGGCATGAGGGGGAGAGGACTGTGGCGTGTCACCAATCCAAAAAGTAGGGAGAGGGGACCTCCACCATGAACTCACCCTCTCTAGGTTGAAGAGCACCTAAAAAAAACCCAAGGGGCCGTGAGCACCCCAACATCCTCTGTGGATATCCCAGATGGTACACCGAGTATTTGGAGATGGTCTCTAACCCCTAGAACTCCAAACCATAAGGGGTGGAATAAAGGTGAACATTCCACTTAGGCCAGCATCCAGAAAAAACAGGCAGTTCCAGCTTAAATAGCCAAATATATGGAAATTGTATCAGTATTTTTGACACAAATATAGATGGAGGACATGTGGGACAAAATACGGAAGGTACACTTACCAATCATAGGAACAAGCCCTATTTGCTGAAGAGTAGGGATGAGCTCCGCGTTCGATGCGAACACATGTTGGCATCAAACATCGGCTGTTCGATCGTTCGTCGAAAACGAACAAATCGGGTCGTTCGCGCCAAATTCGAATGACCCATAATTCACTGCGGCGTTGTGCGCTGATGATTGGCCAAGCATGCACCATGACCCCGCATGCATGGCCAATCACAGCGCCCAAAAAACGAAGAGACCTAATTGGCCAAAGCCTGGGTGCTTTGGCCAATTAGGGCTTAGGGCTTTAGCACACGCCCCACACTATAAAAGGCTGCCTCCCGGGTGGCCTTGTGTAGTGTGTTCCGGCTTGCTTTGCAGTCAGACAGACAGAGAGAGAGATAGATAAATAGAGACACAGTGTCTTTTCACATAGATAGATAGATAGATAGATAGATCAGGGAGGCTACTAGTTAGTATAGTTAAATTTACAGTTTGTATAGAATATATTGACATTCCTAGGAGTTGTCAATATATTTATAAACTGTATAGCTTAGCTAGATCTGCTATTAGTATCTGTCAGGCAGGAGATTGTGCTTTAGGGTTTACCTTAAACATAGTACTCCGTGATAGTCAACGTGTGCTAGTTAATTGCACATAGACGCATTAACTGTTACTACAAGTGTGCTATTTATTTGCTCAGAAAGGCAGTTGCTGTTAATGCAAGTGGGCTATTGAATTGCACAGAAACGCAGTCGCTCTGACTGTGCGTGTGCTGTTTAATACCACCTGAGCGCATTTGGTGTTACCGTACGTGTGCTGTTACATACCACCTGAGCGTATTTGGTGTCACCGCACACGTGTGTTGTTACATATCACCTGAGCGCATTTGGTGTCACCGCACGTGTGCTGTTACATACCACCTGAGCGCATTTGGTGTCACTGAACGTGTGCTGTTACATACCACTTGAGTGCATTTGGTGTCACCGCACGTGTGCTGTTACATACCACCTGAGCGCAGTTGGTGTCACCGCACGTGTGCTGTTACATACCACCTGAGCGCAGTTGGTGTCACTGCACGTGTGCTGTTACATACCACCTGAGCGCATTTGGTGTCACCGTACGTGTGCTGTTACATACCACCTGAGCACATTTGGTGTCACCGCACGTGTGCTGTTACATACCACCTGAGCGCATTTGGTGTCACTGAACGTGTGCTGTTACATACCACTTGAGTGCATTTGGTGTCACCGCACGTGTGCTGTTACATACCACCTGAGCGCAGTTGGTGTCACCGCACGTGTGCTGTTACATACCACCTGAGCGCAGTTGGTGTCACCGCACGTGTGCTGTTACATACCACCTGAGCGTATTTGGTGTCACCGCACGTGTGCTGTTACATATCACCTGAGCGCATTTGGTGTCACCGCACGTGTGCTGTTACATATCACCTGAGCGCATTTGGTGTCACCGCACGTGTGCTGTTACATACCACCTGAGCGCATTTGGTGTCACCGTACGTGTGCTGTTACATACCACCTGAGCACATTTGGTGTCACCGCACCTGTGCTGTTACATACCACCTGAGCGCATTTGGTGTCACCGCACCTGTGCTGTTATATACCACCTGAACGCAGTTGGTGTGACTCTGCTTGTGCTGTTACATACCACCTGAACACAGTTGGTGTCACTGCGCTTGTGCTGTTACATAGCACCTGAACGCATAAATATGTCTGGAAGGACAACAAAGAGAGGCAGAGAGTCATGAGGGCAAGCAGGCTCTGCATGTAGAGGTAACACTGGTGGTGGATGTGGTGCATCCTCTTCAGCACGTGGCCGTGGCCGTGGCCGTGGCCGCTCATCCTTGTTTTCGGGAACTGGCCGTGTTGAGCCTCAACATGCAGAAAAATTAGTAGAGTGGATGACCAAGCCGTCCTCATCCTCCTCATCCTCTCTCACACAGACTGATCAAAGTTTATCTGGCAAAGCAGCTGCCAAGGCGTCCTCTTCCCTCTGCACAATGGCTTCACACAATACTTCCCTAGTACCACCATGTCCTCCTGAGGAGTCCCCCGAACTGTTTCAACACAGTGTTGGGTACATGCTGCAGGAAGATGTGCAGTGTTTTGAAGACTCCGATGACGGAACACTGATAGAGGAAGGCATTGATGTGAGCCCAGGGAGAGGGGGTGTCCAAGAGGGACAGCAATTTGTCAGTGATGATGTTCCCCCAGCTGGAGCATACTGCCAGGTTGTTGACAGTGATGAGGAGGGAGGGGATGATGAGGTCACTGACTCTACCTGGGTGCCTGAAAGGAGGAAGGAGGAGGAGGACGAGGCACAGGCACATCTCCAAAGAGGCAGGATGCCCTCCAGGGGTCAGCTTAAAGGAACACTAAAGGTTTGTTTTTTATTAGGTCAATTGATTGCTGTAAGCTAGAGCATTTAAATATCACTTACCTCGTTTTTCCTTTTGACCTCCAAAATACAGTAATCCAGGTTTGAAAATGCCATTTCCTGTCTGTCCTCTTCTTGCTTTCCACCAGCACCTGCATGGTGGAAAGCAGAATGTGCTCACCCCCTCCCCATGACTACAGCCCTGCGTGAACATGCTCTCTTATCCCTCACAGGCATGGAGGCTAAGCCTAATGGGAAATGTAGTTCCCATTAGGCCGTAATGCAGCAAGAATGAACGCGCACTGCAAACCAGGAAGTCAGTGTGAATAACAATTCAGGAGTGACAGAGGTGAATAAAACGGCTCGATTTCAACAGGTATCAAACTAGTTATAATGCAAAACATTACTTTTTACTTTATTAGCTACTGTCAGACTTTAATTTAAGAGGAAAACATTTTTGTCTTTACAACCCCTTTAAGTACACACCCACTGCATTACAGCACACATCTACAGCGCTTGTGCATGGCGCTGCTGTGTCTGACCAGTACAGCAAAAGTTCTTTGGCGTGGGCCTTTTTTGAAACATGTCCACAAGATCGTACCTTTGCTATTTGCAACTTATGTCGCAAGCGTATCTCGCGTGGCCAAAACATCAACCGCCTGGGTACCACATGCTTGTCCAGACATATGTCGACCTGCCATGCAGCTTGTTGGCAAGCACACCAGAAAGACCCACACCAAAGACAAAAGCGTACCCCCCCTTGCCCTTCTGGGACCTCCAACCCCAGTAGACTCCCAGTCCTCTCTGAAGCCTGCAGTGAAGGTGTAGAAATAGGTGTGTCACAAGCTAGTAGTAGCAGTCAATCTACTGATAGTACCAGGCAAATTTCCCTGCCCCAGCTACGGCAGCGCCCAAAGAAGTACAATCCCAGCCATCCACATGCCCAGCAGTTGAATGCTAGCTTAGCGAAATTGCTAGCACTTCAACTGCTACCTTTTCAGTTGGTAGATTCTGCCCCCTTCCGTGAGTTTGTGCAATGTGCAGTACCTCAGTGGCAAGTACAAAAACGCCACTTTTTCTCACGGAAGGCGATTCCGGCTCTCTACCGGCATGTGGAAGGCAATGTCCATGCATCGCTGGACAGGGCGGTCAGTGGTAAGGTGCATATTACCGCTGACTCATGGTCCAGCAGGCATGGACAGGGACGTTACCTGTCTTTTACGGTGCATTGGGTGACTCTGCTGGCAGCTGGGAAGGACGCAGGGCAAGGTCCATTAGTTTTGGAGGTTGTTCCACCACCACGCCTCCAAAACACTACTACTGCTTGTGACACACCTCTCTCCTCCACCCCCTCCTCTTCTTCTTCCTCTGTGGCCTCTTTCTGTGGTGATGTTTTCTCCGAACCAGCCGTTCTCCGTAGGCGTACGAAGGGGATACACAGGATTGTAGGCCAAGAGATGCCATGCGGTGCTAGAGCTGGTGTGCTTGGGAGACAGGAGCCACACTGGGGAAGAGGTTTTGTCAGCTCTGCAGGGTCAGGCTGAGAGGTGGTTGACGCCACGCCAGCTGAAGCCTGGAATGGTGGTCAGCGATAATGGCACCAACCTCCTCTCTGCCCTGCGACAGGGAAAACTCACCCACGTGCCCTGTTTTGTCCTCATGTCCTCAATTTGGTGGTGCAGCGGTTCTTGGGCAGGTACCCGGGCTTGCAGGATGTCCTGAAGCAGGCCAGTAAAGTCTGTGCATTTTCGGAGGTCATATAATGCCACTGCTCGGCTGACTGACCTCCAAAGGGAATACAACCTGCCCTAGAACCGCCTAAATTGTGACATGCCCACCAGATGGAACTCAACGTTGGCCATGCTGCAGCGGCTGCACACGCAGCAACGGGCCATCAATGAGTAACTGTGCCAATATGGCAGCAGAACTGGGTCAGGGGAGCTAGGTTTTTTCCCCACGCCAGTGGGCCTTGATCAGGGATGCATGCACTGTCCTGTCACCATTTGAGGAGGCCACGAGGATGGTGAGCAGTGACAGTGCATGCATCAGTGAGACTGTCCCTCTTATTCACATGTTGGAGCATACGCTACGTGGAATAATGGACAGGGCTCTTGAGGCAGAACAGAGGGAGGAAGAGGAGGACTTTCTTACTACTCAAGGCCCCCTTTACCCAGACAGTGGTCCTGCTTGCCCACCTAGCACACAGGAAAAGAAGGAGGAGGAGGATTGTATCAGCAGCATGGAGGTGGAGCCTAGCACTCAGCAGCAGCAGTCTTCAAGGGATCATTTACAGTCCCAAGGAGCACGTGGACTTTTACGTGGCTGGGATGAGGTGCCTGTGGATCCTGTCGTCCTCAGTGACCCAGAGGACTGTGCCCCGAATGCCTCTGCAAACCTACGCTGCATGGCCTCCCTGATCCTGCAAAGCCTGCGTAAGGATCCTTGTGTATGTGCTATTAAGGAGAGGGATCATTACTGGCTGGCGACTCTCCTTGATCCACGTTACAAGAGTAAGGTTATGGACCTTATGTTGCCATCGCAGAGAGAGCAGAAGTTGAAACTTCTGTGGGAGGCCTTGCAGAAGGGTCTGTGCAATGCGTTCCCAGAATCGGGGGGATTACCAAAACCTGGCTCTGGACAACGTCTTGCTAAAGCTTCGGTGAGTCACAGAAGGGGCGGTGGAGAAGGTGGTCGTCTGACCGATTGCATTCAGGCAGTTTTTTTGTCCGCAGCCCCAAGGTCTGACCGGTTCCAGCAACCATCGCCAGCGTCTGGTTTACATGGTCCGGGAATACCTAGGGGCAAGATCCGACTTGGACACCTTCCCCACCGAAAATCCTCCGGCTTACTGGGTCTTGAGGATGGATCACTGGCCAGAGCTTGCCCAGTACGCAATTGAGCTACTGGCTTGCCCTGCATCCAGTGTTCTTTCAGAACGCACATTCAGTGCTGCTGGAGGCTTTGTGACTGATCACAGGGTGCGCCCCTCCACCGGCTCTGTTGATCGACTGACCTTCATCAAAATGAATCAGGCTTGGATCAACACCAGCTACCAAGCACCTGATGCTGATATTAATGAATAATATCTTTTTGTTGAAATGTCGGATCCCTTTTAGACATTTTAGATGCTGAGTGACTGTCCTCTTTTATGCTGCTGATGGAATATCCTTCTCCTCCTCACTTTTCTTGCTGATAGCTAGTAAGAAATGTTGTGTTTCTGGGTTCCGCCACCAGTGCCTAAGGCACAATTTTTCAGCCCCTGTTTAAAAAGGGCGCCTAATACTTTTTGATGCAATACTTTGCACGTGGCTCCTTGTTGCGCTCCAATTGGAGTTATTGTGAGGGGTTGCAGTGTTGTGTTGTGCCCAAGGCACAATCTTTCTGCCCCTGTTTAACAGGGGCGCCTAATAACAATTTTTGATGCAATACTTTGCACGTGGCTCCTTGTTGCGCTCCAATTACAGTATTTTTGAGGGGTGCCCTTTTTTCTAAAAATGTTCTTTCACAAAACAATAATGGCCCCCCACCACCGCTAAAATATTCGACATATTGTTGCCACACAGAACTTGCGCAAGTAGTATTAATTACTTTTTTTTTATAGTCCTCTCATGTTGTTCAGGGACATTTCTAAACACGTGCCACTACTATAGACACCCAGCAGGTGTGATATTTAAATAAATATTTTTTTTTCACTTTAAGCATCACTAAAATGGCTGCTCCGGAAAAACCGGCCGTTTTTAAAAAGTTTTTTTTCCATTGATGCATGTTCCCTGGGGCAAGACCCGGGTTCTGAACGACGTTTTCCAACATTAAATTGAATATTGGTCTTTAAAACGATCATTTTTGAATTCGAACATTCGGGTCCCATAGACTTCAATAGGGTTCGAAATGTTCGTGCGAACCCGCGGTCTGTTCGAACGTTCTGGTGCGAACCGAACCCGAACTACTGAAGAGCTTAGTTTGCCCACAACTCCAAAGAGGGTCTCTAAACAAACAAACCGAACGCCATATATACTCCCACTCTTTCAGGAGATGGGAGAGATAAGGATGCTGCATCCAACCCCCCTGACGTCCTTAAATACTTACCTGGGTAGAGTTGATTGGCCTCATAGAGAAAGCACCTCTCCCTGTGCTGCTAGAATGGCGAGAAACAAACAATAAAATTGGACATCCAAATTTAATGTGGCCGGAGATATGAGGGTGAGGGGAGATGGGACGCCATTGCGTCTCCTTCCCTATAATACAGGACGCGTCATTTCAAATCCCGTCATCGCGCCGCGGGTCACATGACCACACGGCGTCGCGTTCAAATGACGCAACACACATGGGATAGCGGCACCGATGCCCGCATCACCATGGATGCATCAAATGAACACGTCAGGTGTCAGCAGAGGATGTAAGGGATTCCGGCCAGGTCACCGCACCCCCAAAGTAAACTGGGCGCAACAGAAAGCGGAAAGAAAAACCCCCCACAGAACAGGGGGACCCATCTACCACATTAACTACATATTAAAGGGGCCATATTAGTAAAACATAATCTGAAACTCTTCACCCCTACAAAAACCAAACAGAAAGATGGAGAGACCGATCATTGTAGACTAAGGGAGAGGGGGGCCAACCAGGAGAAAAGGGTCCAAAATTTCCAACCCCCTCTCAAAATGGGGGGGGGGGGAGAGACAGCTGGACAGAATCTCTTTATATACCCATGACAAGGCAAGGATTGCTGTTAAGCGGTAACCCCCTCAAAAAAGTAAGGACAAAATAAGTCACCACTGCCAAGGGAGAAAAGCTCACAGGACGTACATTACATCCAAGGAGCATCAAGCACCAAGGTGCTGTCCTCCCAAGGCAGTGGATGGAGGAGTAATAAAGGAGTAATAAATATAATAATTTTTTATGACCTCAGTTGTCACTTAAATTTCTGTTGCCCTTAAAATCCCACCTACTTAGAGGTATTATTTTTTTCACTTGATAAAGGGATGATGGCAACTTCATGCCTTTACACATGAGCCAATCATTTTCAGTCTCTGTATCCTTTCTAACAATTATTTTATTTGTTCTTCTCTAGCCTTTTACTCGGGAGCCATATTTAATTAAGACACCTCAAATTACTGATTTATGGGCCTCCCATTTTATTCCTGGATCGCTTTCTTCGTTATCATTTGTCTGGAAATACCACATTATTTCTTTTGTCAAATCTTCCATAATTTGGGGGATCTGTAATAAACTCTCATTTAACCGCCATCTCCACTCTGACTAATGAATCCCCCCCATTAAGGTTAACTCCATCGTAACTGGTGCGTGGTCTCCTGGATGTAAAATACACCACCCATCTACCAATTAAAGTTCATGTAACTTCCGTAGGATATGTTTTCGAATTCCACTGGGTACTGATGAAAGCCCCCCGGAAGTATCTGCTTTTGGATCCCGGGGGATGTTTAAGTCTCCTCCACAGATTAGCTTTCCCTCTCTGAAATCCATTAATTTTGAAAGCACCTTAACCAGAAAACTGTCTTGATGCACATTTGGTGCATATATAGTGGCTAATGTTACCATCTCCCTGCCTATAGCGTCTGTAAGGAAAATAAATCTTCCACCCGGGTCCAAGCATTTGTCCGTAAGGGACCATGGTATTCTATTTGATATTAAGATAGCAACTCCTTTACTTATAGCTTCCTGATTTGAGGCCTGATATACATTCGGGGGAATGCCTATTTTGGAGATAGGGGTAAAAACCCTCCTTAAAATGTGTTTCCTGAATGAATCCTACATCTGTGTTAAGGTATTTTAACTTGTTTAGTAACATCTTACGCTTTTCAGGATGTTAAGCCCCCTCGCATTTAATGAAGTAACCCGTATTTTGTCCATCTTTCACACCTTGGGATAACAAAAAAAAGAGGGTCAAGGGGTTATATAACGTCTTCTACCTAGGAATTCTAATTTCCCGTAGGTGCCGTGATTGGTGTATTGGCCTCCAATAGCATGAATAGCTGAGCTCCCGCCAGTCATTTATTTTCCTCTTTTAACCCTTTATCTTTCATTTACCTCCCAACTCTCTTCTCCCTTCTCCTCTTCCCGCCTTCTTCCCATCTAATCACTTTCTAGATATTTGATGCTCATTACTTTAATCTCCCCTCCTCTATTATCCTCTGCATATCTTAAACCTTAATCAGATAGGTCCTTCTCTTTACTACCATCCACCCTAACTTTCTAAGTCCCCCCGGGAGTGGAATAATATTTACTTGCTTTTTACTTGTCACCCCCCCTAATTATTCCCACTATCCCACTTTCCTACTTTCTTTCCCCCCTTCCTCTCACCCCCCCCCCCCCTATTTCAATATCCATTCCCCCTCTAGGTCTCATCCTTTTACACATAATCTATATATATATATATATATATATATATATATATTATAGTTCTGCCATCTTCATGCCTGTATATTTACTACGTATATATTGCAAACTGACCTCCCATTGTTGATTCACCCTACATCATTTACCAGTCTTTATTATTAACATATCTAATCATCAATGGGATTTCTTAGTGTAAGGCTCCATACACACGAGCAGACAGATCTGTTGAAATCGGTCGGACAGACCGATTTGAACAAATCTGTCTGCTGGGGACGTATTGGTTTGATCGTGTACACACGATCAAACCAAAATCCCCGCCGGCAGACGGCGTGCTGACGTGGCGGCGACGTTGACGCCGCCACGTCACCGCACCAGGAAGTAAAACACTTCCGTGCATGCGTCGAAATCATTCGACGCGTGTGCGAGAAGACATGTCTGCTGGTTAGCGTACTAACCAGCAGACATGTCGGGCGGACAGGTTCCTAGCCGACAGATTTGAAAGCATGCTTTCAAATCTGTCGGCTGGCCAAATCTGTCGGCTTGCCCGTACACACGATCGAATCTGTCTGCTGGGACGGTCTGGCAGACCGTTTCCAGCAGACAGATTTGATCGTGTGTACGCGGCCTAATACCTGTACCTATAATTTCATTGGAACCATTCACATTGTACTTCAAATACCCCCATATTTATATCCCCAGATCCCCTTCTCCTAAAAGTCCCTCTATTAATACCCTCCAGTCCATTCCTTCTCCCAACCCGCCTCCCCCTCTCAGAAGCCCCCCCTCATCCCCTCGCTCCCATGGAAATTTCCTTCTACTTCCCCCACTTTAGTTTAACTTCTGGATCTGCATATATGCCCTCTTAATCTCCCCAAATCCCCTAGTGTGATCCCTTCCTCCCTTGTGTCTATTTTATCTTTTTTTATATCCCATACCCCCCCCCCCCAAGATATCCCCCTCAGTCTAGTTCTTGTGGATATTGTATGTAAGTGTATAAACTATATTTTAAATCAATTGATTACTATTACTGTGTGATGTGTTTGTGTCAAGATGTAATGGATATCTTACATATCTTTTAACTATACCCCCTCCCCCCATTTCCCTACTCCCATTCCCCCCTTTTCCCATTTAATTACTACTCCCTCCCCCCCCCCCAAAAAAAAGTGATTATATTTGTGCAAAAATATCTAGTGACATAACCCCAGTGCCTATTTATTTATTTATTATGTGCAGTCCATACCGCAACATTAATTGAATGTATACAGTCCTATCCTTATTGTATTCCATATTTAAACATAATTTATCTTTCTCCAACTCTGGGCCCTCCTCTACGGGCTACAGCCCTGGTTACTCTGGAGGGGGGGGGGGGGGGCGATGTTTTAAACAAATAACATCATTCCCCTTCTATACGGCTAAAAAAAAGGCAGTAGACGAGGACTCCACCCTAGCTATATCAATGAAGGAGGGCTCATAAAGGAGGTAAAAACCAATCAATATATCACCTCCTCTATCCTCCCGTGGGGGGGGGGGGGCACAGGTGGGAGAGAGAAAGAGAAAAAAAATAAAAAAAATTCAGGGGAGTTACTCCTCATACCGTAAGAAAATAAAATCCTTTTTATCTATCTAATCCATAGTCTACCACTATTCCTGATGGGTGACTTGCCCGAGGGTTCATGGGGAAACAATAAAAACAAAGAGAGAAGGGGGCGTGGCTTGATGCGAGTGTCGGATGGACGTGTGAGCACGGAGCTCCGGCACAACGGGGATACCAGCGGCTCGTATCGATCCTCCACCTGCAGATTTTCACCCTCGTTTCGAGCCAATAATACCTGCAGCACCTCCGCCATGCCGGGGAAGCGGAGATCGGTAAAGAAACCGCACCGCTTAACAGACTTTTTCGCTCCGTCTGGAGGTCGCATGGGACAAGATGGCGCCGAGGCCTACTCACCTCAGCAGGATTCCTCCAGATCCCAGGCAGCTACAAAAGGTACTCGCTCCCATCCCAAACCGCTGTGTGGGTCACTCTCCTCTCCCCCACCTACACCTTCCTCCTGTAGTCCGGCCAAATCAAAACCCCGCATGGAAGGACAGGCGAATACCAGGCCTACCAGCCCGTCAGCTAGCCAGGCCTCAGATTCAGGGGAGGACACCAGGGATCTGCCTGAGTCCATGGTATCGTTCCCCACACAAAATCAGCCTGTGATGGACACTGTCCTCAAGGACATGCTGATTTCCCCGAGAAGCACCTTACAGGCTGACATGGCATCATCTGGGGACATACAAGAGATGGAACATAGAGTACACCACATAGAATCCAAAATGGAAGAGTACGCCACTACAATAAATGATTTAGTGGATGCTAATGAGGAGAAAGAGACAGATGCGGAATGGATTAAGGCCAAGCTGGCTGACATCGAGGACAGGACCAGAAGGAATAACCTAAAAATTAGGGGAATACCCGAATCTGTTCTGCAGTCTGACCTACAACATCATGCTATATCTATGTTTAAGGCCTTACTGCCAGACCTCACTGATCTGGACGTCACTATAGACCGCATCTACCATTTACCAAAGCCACCTCATCTGTCGGATCAGGTTTCCGAGAGACGTGCTGCTTCGCCTCCATTTTTTTCATGTTAAAGAACTTATGACCGTTATGCGGAAGCGGGAACAGATACTGGAGCAATGTCGAAACGTGCAATTTTTCACTGACCTATCTCAATACACATTGATGAAAAGAAGGAACCTCAACTCTGTAACGAAAATTCTTCGCAACCATAAAATAATATACCGCTGGGGTTATTACACTAAGCTATCAGTTACCAAGGACAACAGGAACTATATAATTTTTTCCTTGGAGAAAGGTCTTGACCTCCTTAGGGAATGGAACATCCTCCCTGATGAAGTTGATGCACAGGCCATGACCAGCACTCCACATCCGGTAGACTCCGGCTGGAAGCAGGTGACGCCGAAGAATGCAAAATCCCATACTTAATATAATAAGGAGGGAACTCTGGAGATGATATTGTATCCCTTGCCTACCCTTGACTGGTCGTCATTGACCTTTATACCCCATTAATGTTGCAGCTGCTTGCTGCCCGGTTTGACTTGTCACACACTCTAGCTGCTGTTCTAATCGTAGCAGCATTGTTTTGTTGTTTGAATATTTTTTTAAAATTTTTTACTTTTTGTTTTTCTTTAGTCCTGCTTTATTCACACCTTATGCTTTCTTCACCACTCCTACCTGAGAAGATGAGTACACAAATATCACCACCTCATTATAGACGGTCGAAAGAGGACATTCGGCTGGACTTGACCCTCACTGAACACCCATCACCTCGGCTCTCAAAATGTGAGTACATTGATGTTACCTGTTGCCACCTTACCACCGTGGACATGGATCATGCTGTGCGCTGGTCCCGTGAATGGATCTGCCTTCATAGCATATATTCTGTATCTCTATAATGCCGCTGAAAGTTATATCTATGAATGTTAAAGGGCTGAATCACCCAGTGAAACGGAAATCTATGTGGAGGGAAGCCTTATTGCATGATGGAGATATCCTCTGCATTCAAGAAACTCATTTCAGTAGTAAAGCACTTCCAAAGTGCTCGCATAAGTGCTTCCCCCACGTATTTTCGGCCAACGCGGACACCAAAATCAAAGGGGTATTGATTGCCATACGAGACTCGGTTGCCTTCTCTTTGCATGCTCAGTTCCAAGATCCACTGGGAAGATTTCTTATATTAATCTGCAAAGTGAACTCTGTCATTTATACAATAGCTACCGCATACGCTCCCAACACCCACCAAATCTGTTTTTTCAACAAAGTTGCCAGGAAAATTTCTGCAGTCCGAAAGGGTCACCCTATACTCTGCGGGGACTTCAACATCGTTCCTGACCCTGGAATAGACTCTACCTCTAAATCTACTCGCCATCAACCTTCTCTATTGCCACTATTACACAGCCAGGGTGTCTACGATGCCTGGCACTGTTTGCCCGGCAACGAAAAGGACTTCACATATTTTTCTCCACCGCATTGGGGTATATACCCGAATAGACCTTTTCCTCGTAGATCCAACAGGTCTTGTTGAAAACTAAGTCAGTTAAGATTAACACTATAACTTAGTCTGATAATGCGTCACTGGTTCTGACGGTGGAAGACTCTATTCCTTCCAACCGCAGCCCTGTATGGCGGTTTAACAATTTTCTTTTACAGCACTTTGATACAAGGGAACAGATTAAATTGCAATTGGTAAAAAATTTTGCTGACAACGTAGGTTCGGTCCAAAATCCTTATGTATTGTGGAACGCCCATAAGGCGTATATATGCGTGGTATGGGCATTCAGTTGGGGGCCAGACTTAAAAGGCAGAGGCAGCAGCGGGTAACCGAACTAACTGATAAAATCGCCAAATTGGAAGTACGTAATAAGTCTAACACTACCCCAATAGTTTCTGAACAATTGAGTAAACTCAGATATGACCTTAGAATCCTACTTTTAGATGATTTCGAACGCATGACCAAAAAACTTAAGATGTCCTATTATTCTACTGGCAACAAGGCGGGTAAATTATTAGCAAATACTCTTAAATAGGGATGAGCTTCGCGTTCGATGCGAACACATGTTCGCATCGAACATCGGCCGTTCGATTGTTCGTCGAAAACGAACAAATCGGGTTATTCGCGCCAAATTCAAATGACGCGCAACGGCCCATAATTCACTGCGGCGTTGTGCGCTGATGATTGGCCAAGCATGCACCATGACCCTGCATGCTTAGCCAATCACAGCGCCCAAAAAACAAAGAGACCTAATTGGTCAAAGCCTGGGTGCTTTGGCCAATTAGGGCTCAGGGCTTTAGCACACGCCCCATACTATAAAAGGCCGCCTCCCGGGCGGCCTTGTGTAGTGTGTTCCGGCTTGCTTTCAGAGAGAGAAGTCAGACAGACAGAGAGAGAGAGAGAGAGAGAGATAGATAGAGACACAGGCCCAAATTCAGATAGAATTAGACTATCGTAGAGTATCAGAAATACACTACGCCGCCGTTTTTTACCTGGCTCTACGTGGAATCCAGGTAGATTTTGTCCAGTAAACGACGGCGGCGTAGTGTATTTCTCCCGTCGCAATCCATCTGCGCGAGTAGGGGGCGTGAATCATTTAAAATAGGCGCGTTCCCGCGGCGATCGAACTGCGCATGCTCCATTCGCAAATTTCCCGCCGTGCATTGCACGAAATCACGTCGTTACGTCATTTTTTCTTGAGTAGCGTCGTTTACGGAGATTCCTATTCCCGAACGAGTTACGTAAAAAAAAAAATTAAATTTGACGCAGGAACGACGGCCATACTTAACATGGTATGAAAAAATATGTCTCTATGAGGCATTAACAGCGCTATATGATTTTATATCTATTGAACTCAAACAGTTCAGAATCTGCTTTTTGTGAGGTGCTGCTATCCACCAGGGTCTCCTATCCTTAAGTCAGCAGCTAGCCTCAAATACTAAGAACAAATATACAAACTGCTTATACACATAAAATAAAGCAATGTAAATGCAAAAAAAGAGATAATGCACTATAAGTTATACATATGTGACACAACAATTCACAGGTATGTCAAAAGGGTGCTTCTTTTTTTTAAAAAAAAACGCACAGTCTGTATAACTATAATGTTCTTAGTGTGGAAATTCTTGAAAAATGGTTGGAAAAACAACAACACAGATCCAGGCTTTCCTTCACTTGTAGTCTGCTGATTACAGAAGAGTTGCTGGTGGGATAGTGATATGCAGGATACAGCCAAAGAATTCCATCTCCACAGTGACCACAGAGAGAAAGTTCCCAACACTGTGGTTGTCGGGAGGCGGACAACCGGGAGGTGTGGAGCTCAGAGAGGAATTCCAGCAACTTGAGAGCAAGGGCGAACAATGAGGACATGAAAACAGCACTGCATTAAGGAGAAAACACTGCTGCTGGGCTGAGCCACACTTCACAGGAGAGAGATCTCAAAATCTGAAGGCAATTAACACCATGTCTATCTGGTGAGTACCAAACCGTGAGGGGGGACTACAAGTGAAGGAAAGCCTGGATCTGTGTTGTTGTTTTTCCAACCATTTTTCAAGAATTTCCACACTAAGAACATTATAGTTATACAGACTGTGCGTTTTTTTTTTTTTAAAAAGAAGCACCCTTTTGACATACCTGTGAATTGTTGTGTCACATATGTATAACTTATAGTGCATCATCTCTTTTTTTGCATTTACATTGCTTTATTTTTGGTGTATAAGCAGTTTGTATATTTGTTCTTAGTATTTGAGGCTAGCTGCTGACTTAAGGATAGGAGACCCTGGTGGATAGCAGCACCTCACAAAAAGCAGATTCTGAACTGTTTGAGTTCAATAGATATAAAATCATATAGCGCTGTTAATGCCTCATAGAGACATATTTTTTCATACACACTTCTTTCATTATAATAGCTGCTTTTTTCTGCATACATGTTTATATAACCTATTAAATTAGAAGACCTGTCCACTGAGCGCTAGGACCAGCCTCTATCTTAGGATATATCCTGGTACATCTTTTCCATACTTAACATGGGCTACGCACCGTTAGACCAGCAAAAAGCTGGTCTAACAGTACGTATAAAAAAATAGACGAAAGCGATTGCGAAGACCGCTCGTATCTTCGTGGATCGCCGTAAAAACTCATTTGCATATCCCGACGCATGAAAACGACGCGAACTCCTCCCAGCGGCCGCAAAAATATCGCAGCGTAGATACGAAGACGTAAGCCTCTCGGATTGAAGCCCGAAGCCGCCGTATCATGGTTTGAGGATTCAAACTAGTGATACGGCACGCGAAATTTGAAATTACTCCTGTCTAACACCAGTTAGACAGGAGTAATTGCTCTGTGAATCTGGGCCACAGTGTTTTTTCAGATAGATAGATAGATAGATAGGCCTCGTACACACGATCGGACATATCCGATTAAAACGGTCCGCGGACCATTTCCATCGGATATGTCTGATCGGGAGTTTGATCCGATGGCGTGTACACACCATCGGATCAAATTCCCCGCCGTCGGACGGCGCGGTGACGTGGCGGTGACGCGGCGGTGACGTTGACTCCGCCACGTCACCGCCACGTCACCGCACCAGGAAGTTAAACACTTCCGCGCATGCGCCGAATCCATTCGGCGGCGGCGGTGGGGGACGACATGTCTGCGGCGGACAGATTCCCACCGGATAGATTTCAAAGCATGCTTTGAAATCTGTCGGGTGGAGAAATCTGTCCGCTAGCCCATACACACGAGCGGAGATGTCTGCTGAAACGGTCCATCGGACCGTTTTCAGCGGACATATCCCCTCGTGTGTACGAGGCCATAGATAGATAGATAGATAGATAGATAGATAGATAGATATATAGATAGATAGATCAGGGAGGCTACTAGTTAGTATAGTTTAATGTACAGTTTGTAGAGAATATATTGACATCCCTAGGAGTTGTCAATATATTTATAAACTGTATAGCTTAGCTAGTTCTGCTATTAGTATCTGTCAGGCAGGAGATTGTGTTTGATGCTCTAACGTGTTAGTGTACACGTGTTAGTTCATTGCACATAG
The DNA here is from genome assembly GCA_029574335.1 of Rana kukunoris. Taxonomy (NCBI): domain Eukaryota; kingdom Metazoa; phylum Chordata; class Amphibia; order Anura; family Ranidae; genus Rana; species Rana kukunoris. Next base: position 99,040 of record JAJQKJ010002535.1, read on the forward strand.
ACGCATTAACTGTTACTGCACGTGTGCTATTTATTTGCACAGAAAGGCAGTTGCTGTTAATGCAAGTGGGATATTGAATTGCACAGAAACGCAGTCGCTCTGACTGTGCGTGTGCTGTTTAATACCACCTGAGCGCATTTGGGGTCACCGTACGTGTGCTGTGACATACCACCTGAGCGCATTTGGGGTCACCGTACGTGTGCTGTGACATACCACCTGAGCACATTTGGGGTTACCGTACGTGTGCTGTGACATACCACCTGAGCGCATATGGGGTCACCGTACGTGTGCTGTGACATACCACCTGAGCGCATTTGGGGTCACTGTACGTGTGCTGTGACATACCACTTGAGCGCATTTGGGGTCACCGGACGTGTGCTGTGACATACCACCTAAACGCGTTTGGGGTCACCGTACTTGTGCTGTGACATACCACCTGAGCGCATTTGGGGTCACCGTACGTGTGCTGTGACATACCACCTGAGCGCATTTGGGGTCACCGTACGTGTGCTGTGACATACCACCTGAGCGCATTTGGGGTCACCGTACGTGTGCTGTGACATACCACCTGAGCGCATTTGGGGTCACCATACGTGTGCTGTGACATACCACCTGAGCGCATTTGGGATCACCGTACGTGTGCTGTGACATACCACCTGAGCGCATTTGGGGTCACCGTACGTGTGCTGGTATATACCACCTGAGCGCATTTGGGGTCACCGTACGTGTTCTGTGACATACCACCTGAGATCATTTGGGGTCACCGTACGTGTGCTGTGACATACCACCTGAGCGCATTTGGGGTCACCGTACGTGTGCTGGTATATACCACCTGAGCACAGATAGTGCCACTGTACGTGTGCTCCTATATACCACCTGAGCACAGTTAATGCCACTGTACGTGTGCTGGTATATACCACCTGAGCACAGATAGTGCCACTGTACGTGTGCTCCTATATACCACCTGAGCACAGTTAGTGCCACTGTACGTGTGCTGGTATATACCACCTGAGCACAGATAGTGCCACTGTACGTGTGCTCCTATATACCACCTGAGCACAGATAGTGCCACTGTATGTGTGCTGCTATATACCACCTGAGCACAGATAGTGCCACTGTACGTGTGCTCCTATATACCACCTGAGCACAGATAGTGCCACTGTACATGTGCTGCTATATACCACCTGAGCACAGATAGTGCCACTGTACGTGTGGTCCTATATACAACCTGAGCACAGATAGTGCCACTGTACGTGTGCTCCTATATACCACCTGAGCACAGATAGTGCCACTGTACGTGTGCTGCTATATACCACCTAAGCACAGATAGTGCCACTGTACGTGTGCTGCTATATACCACCTAAGCACAGATAGTGCCACTGTACGTGTGCTGCTATATACCACCTGAGCACAGATAGTGCCACTGTACGTGTGGTCCTATATACCACCTGAGCACAGATAGTGCCACTGTACGTGTTCTCCTATATACCACCTGAGCACAGATAGTGCCACTGTACGTGTGCTGCTATATACCACCTGAGCACAGATAGTGCCACTGTACGTGTGGTCCTATATCCCACCTGAGCACAAATAGTGCCACTGTACGTGTTCTCCTATATACCACCTGAGCACAGATAGTGCTACTGTACGTGTTCTGCTATATACCACCTGAGCACAGATAGTGCCAGTATAAGTGTGCTCCTATATACCACCTGAGCGCAGTTAGTGCCACTGTACGTGTGGTGCTATATACCACCTGAGCACAGATAGTGCCACTGTACGTGTGCTCCTATATACCACCTGAGCACAGATAGTGCCACTGTACGTGTGCTGCTATATACCACCTGAGCACAGATAGTGCCACTGTACGTGTGCTGCTATATACCACCTGAGCACAGATAGTGCCACTGTACGTGTGCTGCTATATACCACCTGAGCACAGATAGTGCCACTGTACGTGTGTTCCTATATACCACCTGAGCACAGATAGTGCCATTGTACGTGTGGTTCTATATACCACCTGAGCACAGATAGTGCCACTGTACGTGTGCTGCTATATACCACCTGAGCACAGATAGTGCCACTGTACTTGTGCTGCTATATACCACCTGAGCACAGATAGTGCCACTGTACGTGTGCTGCTATATACCACCTGAGCACAGATAGTGCCACTGTACGTGTGCTCCTATATACCACCTGAGCGCAGTTAGTGCCACTGTACGTGTGCTGCTATATACCACCTGAGCACAGATAGTGCCACTGTACATGTGCTGCTATATACCACCTGAGCGCAGGTAGTGCCACTGTACGTATGCTGTTATATATCACCTGAGCGCATTTGGTGTCACTCCGCTTGTGCTGTTACATACCACCTGAGCACTTCAATATGTCTGGAAGGAGAACAAAGAGAGGCAGAGAGTCAGGAGGGCAAGCAGGCTCTGCATGTAGAGGTAACGCTGGTAGTGGATGTGGTGCATCCTCTTCAGCCCGTGGCCGTGGCCGTGGCCGCTCGTCCTTCTTTTCGGGAGCTGGCCGTGTTGAACCTCAACATGCAGAGGAATTAGTAGAGTGGATGACCAAGCCATCCTCATCCTCCTCATCCTCTCTCACACAGACAGATCAAAGTTTATCTGGCAAAGCAGCTGCCAAGGCGTCCTCTTCCCTCTGCACAATGGCTTCACACAATACTTCCCTAGTACCACCATGTCCTCCTGAGGAGTCCCCCGAACTGTTTCAACACAGTGTGGGGTACATGCTGCAGGAAGATGTGCAGCGTTTTGAAGACTCCGATGACGGAACACTGATAGAGGAAGGCATTGATGTGAGCCCAGGGAGAGGGGGTGGCCGAGAGGGACAGCAATTTGTCAGTGATGATGTTCCCCCAGCTGGAGCATACTGCCAGGTTGTTGACAGTGATGAGGAGGGAGGGGATGATGAGGTCACTGACTCTACCTGGGTGCCTGATAGGAGAGAGGAGGAGGAGGAGGAGGATGACGAGGCACAGGCACATCTCCAAAGAGGCAGGATGCCCTCCAGGGGTCAGCTTAAGGTCACACCCACTGCATTACAGCGCACATCTATGGCGCTTGTGCATGGCGCTGCTGTGTCTGACCGGTACAGCAAAAGTTCTTTGGTGTGGGCCTTTTTTGAAACATGTCTACAAGATCGTACCTTTGCTATTTGCAACTTATGTCGCAAGCGTATCTCGCGTGGCCAAAACATCAACCGCCTGGGTACCACATGCTTGTCCAGACATATGTCGACCTGCCATGCAGCTCGTTGGCAAGCACACCAGAAAGACCCACACCAAAGACAGATGCGTACCCCCCTTGCCCTTCTGGGATCTCCAACCCCAGTAGACCCCCAGTCCTCTCTGAAGCCTGCAGTGAAGGTGTAGAAATAGGTGTGTCACAAGCTAGTAGTAGCGGTCAATCTACAGCGCCGAAAGAAGTACAATCCCAGCCATCCACATGCCCAGCAGTTGAATGCTAGCTTAGCGAAATTGCTAGCACTTCAACTGCTACCTTTTCAGTTGGTAGATTCTGCCCCCTTCCGTGAGTTTGTGCAATGTGCAGTACCTCAGTGGCAAGTACCAAAACGCCACTTTTTCTCACGGAAGGCTATTCCGGCTCTCTACCAGCATGTGGAAGGCAATGTCCATGCCTCGCTGGACAGGGCGGTCAGTGGTAAGGTGCATATTACCGCTGACTCATGGTCCAGCAGGCATGGACAGGGACGTTACCTGTCTTTTACGGCGCATTGGGTGACTCTGCTGGCAGCTGGGAAGGACGCAGGGCAAGGTCCAGTAGTTTTGGAATTTGTTCCGCCACCACGCCTCCAAAAAAATACTACTGCTTGTGACACACCTCTTTCCTCCACCCCCTCCTCTTCTTCTTCCTCTGTGGCCTCTTCCTGTGGGGATGTTTTCTCCGAACCAGCCGTGCTCCGTAGGCGTACGAGGGGATACGCAGGAATGCAGGCCAAGAGATGCCATGCGGTGCTAGAGCTGGTGTGCTTGGGAGACAGGAGCCACACTGGGGAAAAGATTTTCTCAGCTCTGCAGGGTCAGGCTGAGAGGTGGTTGACACCACGCCAGCTGAAGCCTGGAATGGTGGTCAGCGATAATGGCACCAACCTCCTCTCTGCCCTGCGACAGGGAAAACTCACCCACGTGCCCTGTTTTGCGCATGTCCTCAATTTGGTGGTGCAGCGGTTCTTGGGCAGGTACCCGGGCTTGCAGGATGTCCTGAAGCAGGCCAGGAAAGTCTGTGTGCATTTTCAGAGGTCATATAATGCCACTGCTCAGCTGACTGACCTCCAAAGGAAATACAACCTGCCCAAGAACCGCCTAATTTGTGACATGCACACGCAGCAGCGGGCCATCAATGAGTACCTGTGCCAATATGGCAGCAGAACTGGGTCAGGGCAGCTAGGTTTTTTTTCACCACGCCAGTGGGCTTTGATCAGGGATGCATGCACTGTCCTGTCACCATTTGAGGAGGCCACGAGGATGGTGAGCAGTGACAGTGCATGCATCAGTGAGACTGTCCCTCTTATTCACATGTTGGAGCACACGCTACGTGGAATAATGGACAGGGCCCTTGAGGCAGAACAGAGGGAGGAAGAGGAGGACTTCCTTACCTCTCAAGGCCCCCTTTACCCAGACAGTGGTCCTGCTTGCCCACCTAGCACACAGGAAGAGGATGAGGAGGAGGAGGAGGATTGTATCAGCAGCATGGAGGTGGAGCCTAGCACTCAGCAGCAGCAGTCTTCCAGGGATCATTTACAGTCCCAAGGAGCACGTGGAGTTTTACGTGGCTGGGATGAGGTGCCTGTGGATCCTGTCGTCCTCGGTGACCCAGAGGACTGTGGCCCGAATGCCTCAGCAAACCTACGCTGCATGGCCTCCCTGATTCTGCAAAGCCTGCGTAAGGATCCTCGTGTACGTGCTATTAAGGAGAGGGATCATTACTGGCTGGCGACTCTCCTTGATCCACGTTACAAGAGTAAGGTTGCGGACCTTATGTTGCCATCGCAGAGGGAGCAGAAGATGAAACTTCTGCGGGAGGCCTTGCAGAAGGGTCTGTGCAATGCGTTCCCAGAACCGGGGGGATTACCAAAACCTGGCTCTGGACAACGTCTTGCTGAGGCTTCGGTGAGTCACAGGAGGGGCGGTGGAGAAGGTGGTCGTCTGACGGATGCGTTAAGGCAGTTTTTTAGTCCGCAGCCCCAAGGTCTGAACGGTTCCAGCAACCATCGCCAGCGTCTGGTTTACATGGTCCGGGAATACCTAGGGGCAAGATCCGACTTGGACACCTTCCCCACCGAAAATCCTCTGGCTTACTGGGTCTTGAGGATGGATCACTGGCCAGAGCTTGCCCAGTACGCAATTGAGCTACTGGCTTGCCCTGCATCCAGTGTTCTTTCAGAACGGACATTCAGTGCTGCTGGAGGCTTTGTGACTGATCACAGGGTGCGCCTCTCCACCAGCTCTGTTGATCGACTGACCTTCATCAAAATGAATCAGGCTTGAAACAACACCAGCTACCAAGCACCTGATGCTGATATTAATGAATAATATATTTTTTGTTGAAATGTCGGATCCCTTTTAGACTGCTGATGCTGAGTGACTGTCCTCTTATGCTGCTGATGGAATATCCTTCTCCTCCTCACTTTTCTTGCTGATAGCTAGTAAGAAATGTTGTGTTTCTGGGCTCTGCCACCAGTGCCTAAGGCACAATTTTCCAGCCCCTGTTTAACAGGGGCGCTTAATAACAATTTTTGATGCAATAATTTGCACGTGGCTCCTTGCTGCGCTCCAATTGGAGTTATTGGGAGGGGTTGCAAGTGTTGTGTTGTGCCCAATGCACAATTTTTCTGCCCGTTTTACAGGGGCGCCTAATAACAATTTTTGATGCAATAATTTGTACGTGGCTCCTTGTTGCGCTCCAATTGGAGTTATTGGGAGGGGTTGCAAGTGTTGTGTTGTGCCCAAGGCACAATTTTTCAGCCCCTGTTTAACAGGGCCGCCTAATAACAATTTTTGATGCAATAATTTGCACGTGGCTCCTTGTTGCACTCCAATTGGAGTTATTGGGAGGGGTTGCAAGTGTTGTGTTGTGCCCAATGCACAATTTTTCTGCCCCTGTTTAACAGGGGTGCCTAATAACAATTTTTGATGCAATACTTTGCACGTGGCTCCTTGTTGCGCTCCAATTACAGTATGTTTGAGGGGTGCCCTTTTTTCTAAAAATGTTCTTTCACACAACAATAATGACCCCCCACCACCGGTAAAATATTCGACATAATGTTGCCACACAGAACTTGCGCAAGTAGCATTAATTACTTTTATTTTTTTGGTCCTTTCATGTTGTGCAGGGACATTTCTAAACACGTGCCACTACTATAGACACCCAGCAGGTGTGATATTTAAAGGAATTTTTTTTTTCACTTTAAGCATCATTAAAATGGCTGCTCCGCAAAAAATGGCCGTTTAAAAAAAAAAAAATTCCATTGATACATGTTCCCTGGGGCAAGACCCGGGTTCTGAACGACGTTTTCCAACATTTAATTGAATTTTGGTCTTTAAAATGACCGTTTTTGGATTCGAACGTTCGGGTCCCATAGACTTCAATGGGGTTCGAACGTTCTGGTGCGAACCGAACCCGCAGGTGTTCGGATCATCCCTACTCTTAAAGGCCACAGATATAAGTCCAAGATCCCTTTTCTTTTTCACCATAGGTCAAATCAGAAACTATACCACCCCCAAGAGATGGCAGATGCCTTTAGTGAGTACTATAGCTCTTTATACAATTTGAAGGACGATCCCTCCACTGCTCAACCCACCACAGAGGGTATTGAAACATTTCTGAGCAGACTAGATATCCCTAAATTGTCACCAGAACACCTCGCCTTTCTGAACTCACCATTTACTGATCAAGAACTGACCAAAATTATTGAATCCTTTCCTATAAATAAATCGCTGGGTCCAGATGGTTTCAGTGGTGAATATTTCAAGGCATTCAACTCGATTCTTTCCCCTCATTTGTTGAAAGTATATCACGCTGCTGCTGCCTCTGCCTCTTTTCCACCAGAAATGTTAGAAGCATTAATTATCACCCTGCCTAAGCCGGGAAAGGAGCCCACCCAACCCTCTTATTTTAGACCGATCTCACTATTGAATATCGACGTTAAGATATACGCGAAACTTATAGCTCTACGTTTGGTGGATATTTTGCCATTGTTGATCCACCCAGACCAAACTGGTTTCACGAAACACAGGCAAACATCAGACGCTACTCGTAGGATGATTAATATTATCCACTTGGCACAAGTACAGCGAAGGCCTTCTCTGCTCCTCTCTTTGGACGCAGAGAAGGCCTTTGACCGGGTGCATTGGTCGTACATGAAAAAAGCACTGGAATCTTTTGGATTTGGTGGTAATATATTGTCCGCTATTCTGGCTTTGTATTCCAAACCCTCCGCTAGAGTTCTTACATCGGGCATCCTATCCACTCCGTTCACTATATCTAATGGAACGAGGCAAGGGTGCCCCTTGTCACCTCTTATATTCAATTTAGTAATGGAACCTTTCGCTATACTTGTGAGGTCCCATCCGGATATTAGAGGGTTCAAGGTTGGAAGTCGAACACATTCGATAAGTCTTTTTGCCGATGACATAATATTGATTTTGTCTGAGGTGGGCCCTTCCCTTACTGCGGCATCTAATGCATTTAAACTATTTAACAGTGTGTCGTACTACAAAGTTAACGAAAGCAAGTCTTTCATTCTGGGGTTAGGTGTTAAATCTAATTCACGTACCGTACTTGAGTCCCGATTCCCCTTTAAGTGGAAGGAAGACGGCATTAAGTATTTGGGTATAACACTGACTGCCAAGGTGGAAGACCTGGTAAAGGCTAATTACACCCCATTCCTCCTGGAATTGAACCGTAAGTTACAGGATCTCTCCTGGAAGGAATCAACCTGGTCGGGGCGGTTGGCTGCATTTAAGATGATGATCTTACCTCAATTTATTTTTTTGTTTAGGAACCTCCCTGTTCCGGTGCCTGAAAAGTTTTTTGCCTCGGCACAGTCTCAAATTAATAAATATTTATGGCAGGGTAAGAAAGCTAAGTGTGCTATGCATAAATTGTTGAAATCTAAACTAACGGGAGGAGCAGGTCTTGTCATCATAAAAGATTACTATACGGCATCCATCCTGGCCCAGGCAAAGCAGTGGTTTCCGGGGAAGGACCACCTCTAGATGGTATGAATTAGAAGCCTCTCAGTGTCTCCATTATACTCTATACAACTTATTATTGTCTGTTAGGAATGTAGCTAGCCCCCCTCCAGGTCTGTCGCCTACCATTATGGTAACCTTCCAAATGTGGATTTTTTTTGGATGAAATCACAGTAGACCCCGACCATAAGACTCTCCATCTTCCTATCTCTAGTCTGCATCTAGTTATTCCTAATTTAAACATACGTACGTGGATAACTGGAGGAGTTTCGGTGCTTGAGGACCTACGGGTGGGCCCGGCGCTCAAAACCTTTCGGTCCCTTCAGATTGAATTCGGACTAACGGGTGGGGACCACTATACCTACCATCAGATCTCACACCTCTTAGCAACCCCCTTAATGACCCACATTGAAGTCCCTTGGCGGGTATATTTATACTTGTCTAATGCTCATACCTCTATCAAAGGCATATCTCTTTTTTACAATTTGCTTGGGGAAAAAAATACCATGGAAAAAACACCATCTATGAGAACATGGGAGCTAGACTTAGGATGCACGTATGCACTACCCCAATGAAAAAGTGCAGTGGCGTCCACCTACAAGGCCACGAAGAGCGTAAATTTATGGGAACAGTCACAAAAAATATTGCTCCGTTGGTATCTAACCCCGGCAAGACTAGCAGGGTTTAGTAAGTCATACTCCCCTCTCTGTTGGAGGGAGTGTAGGGGCCAGAGGCACCCTGTTGCACGTACTGGGTAAATGCCCCAAAATAGAATATTTCTGGGGGGAGGTGTTTGGCCTTTTGGGCCACCTGACAGGTTCACGACTGGCCTTCGATTTGGGTCTTGCAAGACTTTCCCTAGGAATTGATAGGATCCCTAGCAATCGTAGGTGCATAATCTCGCACGTACTACTGAGTGCAAGACTGGAAATAGTGAGGAGATGGAGGTCTAAGGAACTGCCTTCCCTTAAGGAGGTAATCAAAACCACTAATCTTCATATTACATACGAATCAATGTTTATGGCGTCGCAGAACAACTTTGGTGGTAGGTGGCTGACCTGGAAACCATGGTTTGACTGGTATAAAAGATGTGTAGACAACCCTTGATGTTCTAGTGTACATTCTCTCTTGGATTATCATACTTTCTCAGGATTCCCTTCCCCCCCCCCTTTCCCTTTTTCTACTCTTTCTCTTTTTTCTTCTTCATCTATCTATATGTACTAGCTGTTTATTATTCTTCTACTCTTCTCCCCCTTTTCTCTTAAAGATACAGTTATGTTTTAATGAATAGGTACTAAAAGTGGAAGTATGTGCTTCTGCTATGTTTGTTTTGAAAATGGTAAGCGGAAGCTGTGGGGGCGATGGGGGTTGGCCGGGTGGGGGATAGCTCTCTGGGAGCAGTGTGTTCCCTTTCGGGGCTCTTGGGGGGCGCTCCCCTGTCGCGGGGGCCTCTAAAACCTCCACTAGATAATTAGTGAATCTCCAGGTTGATTGAACTGATTGACACGCTATGGTTATGAGAGTCCTGAGATTGATATGTCATTAGTAACACTATATTAATGTTGCTTAGATTAAAAATAGCAATACACAGAGTTGTGGTTTATCGGTGAGATACATAAATCACACTATATACATGTATATGTTGTAATTCCCACCTACTGTATTACTATGTTATATTATATTGCATCACATATAATTCTGTTTATTACATTACATGCAAATTGGTTTTATACTGTATCTTGTAATATTTCTGTACTTATGTTCTACTGATCTCTTTTTTATTAACAAAAATGTATTGAATGAAAAAAAAAGAGAGAAAAGGAAAAAAGAATGGTAAGAATGATACTGGGATCAGTCATATAAAATAGTCATATTATTAATTATACGACCATAATTTCTCTATCCCATTTTGCACTTTTAACTCACGGTTTTCCAGACCCAGTCTCTATAGTTAATTCCTGTCTTCCTCCAGTAGTCTGCGCTGGGGCTCCCGATCTTTTTCTTAATTGAAGACCTCTTTTTCACTGTATTTTCTGTATTGGCAGCAGCCAGTCTGGGACCTCGAACTGTTCTATCCCCAGAAAGTTGAACAGATCGGGGAGTTCCAGTGGTAGGGAGAGTAGGAACGAAAGTGGTCCTTTCTTCACAAACAGTGCAATAGGGTATCCCCAACTGTAAGAACCTCCTGCAAGCTTAATCTTTTCTAGAAGCGATCGTAATTGTGCCCTCCATTGTAGCGTGGCCCGTGAGAGGTCTGGTAAGGTTTTTATTGTCATTCCTTCAAAAGTTATTGACTTTGCCTCCCATGCTTTGCGACTGACCATTTCTTTGTGATTATAATGATGAAAGTGCCCAATAACATCTCTAGGTCTTGCAGGGTCTGTGGACCGTGGTCCCAGAGCCCTATGTAATCTGTCAAATTCAATTGGTGCCAGTTCTATTCCAAGTTTCTGACATATTTTTATTATACCTCTAAATCTCCGGTCCTCAATCTCCTCAAATTTTAAATATATAAAGGCGTTCTGTGTTACCTGTAGGCAGTGCCGATCCTGACCTCCCTGGGGCCCTGAGCAAAATGACATGCCACATTAAAGTTGAGAAGCAGGGGGGGCTGACTTCTTACCTCTTCTCCCATGCAGCCAGTGAGTTTAGAAGCGGAGTGAGGGGCCGGAAATGACTTCTCACCAGGTGGGGCCTCTAGTAATTTGGGGGCCCTCCACAGCTTTGCGGGGCCCTAAGTGGCTTGGATAGTGAGCCTATAGGGCGGATCGGCCCTGCCTGTAGGGACGACTGCTTTTTTTTCTTCCCTTCTACCGATATTTTATCCGACAGCCTGCACTTCAGATCTAATAGGCTGTAATTCCTTCCGATGGCCCTCTTCCAGACGGGACACCAATGTTTCCACTTCATCTTGTGTCGGGAGCGCCTGCAAGATAGCCATCTCATCACGTGTGGGGAGTGCTTGCAAAATAGCCATCAGGTCTAATTCACCTGAGATTGTTTCTGCCGCCTTCCTCTGATCCTCACTGCTTGCCTCTTCCTGCTCTTGCCCCCCTTCATCTCCGGAGGCAAGGTGAGACTCATACAGGGTGCTGCTTCCGGTATCTCTAATCCCCCAACAACAGAGGCCCTTGCTGTCGCTGCCCGTGTTCGTAGGAAATAGTGTCAGCAGTGTCTTTGTGTAGAACTTTTGCGTTGGCTTCACTTCCCTTTTTTTCTCTGCAACGCTCATCCCATGGAGTGCTCCAGAGTGTACACTACCCAGGGCCTGGTGTCCAGTTACTGTACTGCTCAGTGTACTGTGGATGCCTTGTATGCCGTACACTTAATGTTGTATAGGCTCAGCTTTTCATGGCTTCAGGGTCTCGCTGTCCACACTGGAGGGATTCGGTCTGTGCTCAGCCCGTGTCTCCTCTACTCCACCATTCATTCCAGTTCGTATCTGTGCTCCGTCTAAACTCAGCTACGTAATCCTCTTCTGCTCTGCGACCCTCCGTGTAAAGCAGCTTCTGCAGTTGCTGAAAGCTGGGGGTCTTCATACAGCTGGGCCATAGTGTCAAAGAAGGTGGTAAGGTTGGTCAGAGATTCATCATTTTGTTCTAGAAAGCGGTGGGCCCAGGTTTGGGGTTCTCCATTAAGGAAATCACGAAACCCACTTTGATGCCTTCCAGAGAAAAGGTTTGTGGCTGAAGGGCGAAATACAGCTAGCAGGAATTGTGGGAAGCCCTGAAGCTACTTTGATTTCCGGATCATTTTTCGGGTGTAGGGACCCTAGGTTCCGGAGGTAGCATCACCACTGTTGGTGTTGATCCTGCCCCAGCAGAAGAGGTGGATGCGTGGGGGGATCCCTGGGTTCTAGTAGGGTCGAATAGAACCAGCACCCGTTCTTTCAGCCGGGTGTAGCCTTGCTGAAGATTTTTAACTGCTTCAGTCAAACCTGCCAGGTGCTGACACAGTTCTTCCATAGGGGAGGCTCCCTGCCTGGGCTCAGACATGGCTGTCTTCTACTGTCACCTACCTGATGGTTGTGAGCCCGAATTGCAGAGGACGGCCTCCCTTACGCCTGATGCCAACAGAGGTGTGCGCGCATGCGCGGTTGCACCTGCAATCGGGACCCGATGAGGCGCCTGTTTCTGGCAGGAACTTCATGACACAGTAGCACCTTTTTTATTCTACTGGTCCTATGCTTTCAAAAGATGTATAGTTTGGTGGGGGGGGGGGGGGTCTTTTACAAACTCTGAAAGTTGTAACTGAAAAATGAAAACCTCAAGATTTTTTAGAGAAATTTGAGTATGTTTATTCTTCAACTTTTTCGTAAAAAGGCGCTTTGGGCAGAGGGCTTGTGGAACCTAGCTTACTTTAGAGAGCCCTAGAAACTCCTTATCTAATTACCACAGCCCCTCTTATGTGTAAGTCACACTGTGTCTATTAGGGGTACAGGGTGACCGAGAACCTCAATCTGATCTGTACAACCACACCGGACTCGGCATTTTCTTTTTACCACTGTTATATAGGGTCTTATGTGTGGTTTGAACAATATCCCTCAAGAAATATGTGATAACAAATTAGTTCCACCTTTCTGACTGCTGGAATATTGTATGAGCTTGGTCTCAAACTATTGTAGACTTTTTTTACTAGATCATTTGAGGTGTGGTTGTATACCATTGTTCTATTGTTTGTCTGGCAAACCTATTATGGGATGTATACGTGTTTCTAGCATGTAGACTGGGGCAGGGTGGAGGGAGGGGGAACTTCCCCCAACAGCCCTCCCTACTGATAAGACGGTCTACTGCTGGAAAATTGAATGCACCTTTGTGTCTCTTGTTACTGATTGTAGTTTACCTAACCCTGTGTCATTATGCAAAGCAGAAGGGTTGTCCCCTGAGTGTATATCTCTTTGTGCCTGTGTTTGAATAAAACCAAACAGTCTTATTGTCAGGAATGGTCCCCCCTGTTGGTACATCTGCTTGTTAGTCTGGCTGCAGTACCGGCCTCCACCAGCGGGGGGTTCCTGGCCTTCTGGAGTTCACAGCCTTTCATACGGTCAGGTGTGACTTGAACGTAATTAAGACACTCCCTATTTATACCCGGCGAGCTCAAGCAGAGCTCGCCCTGGTATCTTCATATCTGCTGGACCTAAGCCTGTACCCTGACCTGTATTCTGACCCTGATTCGGTACCTTGATCCTGTTCTGATCCTGATCCCTGATCCAGCCTGGACTTGTCTGCCCTGCATCCTGATCCCTGATCCCGCCTGGACCTGTCTGCCCTGCTTCCTGTTCCCTGTCTCCCCTTAACCTGAATCCTGCAGCTAGTCCATCCATCCGACCCCTGCTCCGTCCTGTCCCATCTGCTGGTATCCCTTGTGTATGACCTCGGCCTGGCTTGACCTATCTGTACGGTATTCCCTTCTTGATTATATATATATATATTGTTTGCTATCTTTACTGGTTGTCCTTATTTACTTTATTAAACACCTTTTACTTCACTGATCATATTGTCTGGTCTCTCTGTGCAGTCACACGGGTCTGATCTCTCATCCCTCCTGACAGTATACCAGGGCCACTCTTGATCAGACGTGACTGCATTTGGGGACCATCCTGGTGTAGTGCATTGCTCCAAACATGGATTACGATGACATCCTTTATTATTCTCTGCTGGCTGAAGAGGATGAAGGGTATTGTCGCCAAGTTTTGGAGGGTTGGACTAGTGACCAGCTAATGGAAACTATCCGATTAGCTCATTCCTGTGTGGATCAGGGTTACATGACTTTTAATGATGTTCAGCCATTAATTCGGTTGTGTGTAAAACCAGCCCTGTCATCTATTCCTGTCGGTAGGGACGATTTCTCTCCCCCCTTCAGTCATGACCAAGTTGAATCCCTGGTGTGGTTATTAGAGGATGATCCGGCGTCTTTTGATGAGTATTATTCCTCCTGTCCTCAGCAAAAGTTATCTGAGTGTATTGATTCTGTGCAGGCTCTGATTAGACAAGGTGTGTGTGAACCTGCTTTTGTTCAACCTGTGCTGCAGGCATGGTCAGATCTCCTGATTCCAGCCAAGCCAGTCCGTTCCAGCCCTACTATTAACCCTCTGCCTTCTCAGGGATCCATCTATCCATCACCAATGGCAACCCCAGCTCAGATAATTCAGCATCCTACCAAATATTACTACCCAGTTTCTACTTGTACCTACCCTGCCTTTAATCCACCTGTCCGCTCCAACCCTGCTATTAACCACCTACCTTCCCAAGGACCTATCCGCCCATCGCCAATGACAACCTCAGCTTTCGCCCAGTTAATTCCGCACCCTACCAAATATTACTACCCAATTTCTACTAATTGTACCTACCCTGCCTATAATCCACCTGTAACTACTCCACAAAAACCTCCTCCAGTCACCACCCCTGTGTCTCTGCCATATTCCAATCCTTCCTCCTACTTAATTCCACCCTCTTCATACACCCCTTCTGTTAACAAACCTGTAGTGTCTAAGTCTAAAAAGAAACGGAAGTACTTCCCAACTCACACCATCGTGCCAGTTACCCAGCCTGTCCCAGTGCCACCTGTTCAGCCTGTCCCGGTGCCATCTGCTCAGCTTGTTCCTGTGCCAGCTGCTATGCCTGTTCCTGTGCCATCTACTCTACCTGTTCCAGTGCCAGCCGACCAACCTGTTCCAGTGCCAGCTGCCCAGCTTGTGCCAGCCTCCCAGCTTGTTCTAGTGCCAGCCTCCCAGCTTGTTCCTGTGCCAGCCTGCCACCCTGGTGTTCCTGTGCCAGCCTGCCACCCTGGTGTTCCTGTGCCAGCCTGCCACCCTGGTGTTCCTGTGCCAGCCTGCCACCCTGGTGTTCCTGTGCCAGCCTGCCACCCTGGTGTTCCTGTGCCAGCCTGCCACCCTGATGTTCCTGTGCCAGCCTGCCAACCTGATGTTCCTGTGCCAACCCGCCAACCTGATGTTCCTGTGCCAGCTTGCCAGTCCGATGACTTCCAGTCCGCTGTCCAAGTTGATGACTTCCAGTCCGCTGCCCAGGTTGATGACTTCCAGTCCGCTGCCCAGGTTGATGACTTCCAGTCTGCTGCCCAGCTTGATGACTTCCAGTCCGCTGCCCAGTTTGATGACTTCCAGTCCGCTGTCCAAGTTGATGACTTCCAGTCCGCTGCCCAGGTTGATGACTTCCAGTCCGCTGCCCAGGTTGATGACTTCCAGTCCGCTGCCCAGCTTGATGACTTCCAGTCCGCTGCCCAGTTTGATGACTTCCAGTCCGCTGCCCAGCTTGATGACTTCCAGTCCGCTGCCCAGCTTGATGACTTCCAGTCCGCTGCCCAGCTTGATGACTTCCAGTCCGCTGCCCAGCTTGATGACTTCCAGTCCGCTGCCCAGCTTGATGACTTCCAGTCCGCTGCCCAGCTTGATGACTTCCAGTCCGCTGCCCAGCTTGATGACTTCCAGTCCGCTGCCCAGCTTGATGACTTCCAGCCCGCTGCCCAGCTTGATGACTTCCAGTCCGCTGCCCAGCTTGATGACTTCCAGTCCGCTGCCCAGCTTGATGACTTCCAGTCCGCTGCCCAGCTTGATGACTTCCAGTCTGCTGCCCAGCTCGATGACCCGGAGCCTTTGTCTGCTGCCCAGCTCGATGACCCGGAGCCTTTGTCTGCTGCCCAGCTCGATGACCCGGAGCCTTTGTCTGCTGCCCAGCTCGATGACCCGGAGCCTTTGTCTGCTGCCCAGCTCGATGACCCGGAGCCTATGCCCTCTGCCCAGCTTGATGACCCGGAGCCTTCGTCTTCTGCCCAGCTCGATGACCCGGAGCCTTCATCTTCTGCCCAGCTTGATGACCCAGAGCCTATGCCCTCTGCCCAGCTTGATGACCCGGAGCCTTCGTCTGTTGCCCGGCTCGATGACCCGGAGCCTTCGTCTTCTGCCCAGCTCGATGACCCGGAGCTTTCGTCTTCTGCCCAGCTCGATGACCCGGAGCTTTCGTCTTCTGCCCAGCTTGATGACCCGAAGCCTATGCCCTCTGCCCGGCTCGATGACCCGGAGCCTTTATCCACTGCCTGGCTTAACACCATGAGCCTTCCCCAGCAACAACTGGTTGGAGCGTCCGGAGGCCGCTCCTTTGAGGGGGGGTACTGTCAGGAATGGTCCCCCCTGTTGGTACATCTGCTTGTTAGTCTGGCTGCAGTACCGGCCTCCACCAGCGGGGGGTTCCTGGCCTTCTGGAGTTCACAGCCTTTCATACGTTCAGGTGTGACTTGAACGTAATTAAGACACTCCCTATTTATACCCGGCGAACTCAAGCAGAGCTCGCCCTGGTATCTTCATATCTGCTGGACCTAAGCCTGTACCCTGACCTGTATTCTGACCCTGATTCGGTACCTTGATCCTGTTCTGATCCTGATCCCTGATCCAGCCTGGACTTGTCTGCCCTGCATCCTGATCCCTGATCCCGCCTGGACCTGTCTGCCCTGCTTCCTGTTCCCTGTCTCCCCTTAACCTGAATCCTGCAGTTAGTCCATCCATCCGACCCCTGCTCCGTCCTGTCCCATCTGCTGGTATCCCTTGTGTATGACCTTGGCCTGGCTTGACCTATCTGTACGGTATTCCCTTCTTGATTATATATATATTGTTTGCTATCTTTACTGGTTGTCCTTATTTACTTTATTAAACACCTTTTACTTCACTGATCATATTGTCTGGTCTCTCTGTGCAGTCACACGGGTCTGATCTCTCATCCCTCCTGACACTTATGTTCTCCACCTTACACTAATGTCTCGACAAGTGACTGGGTGGGCTAAGGGACCTTGGATCGTGCTGGTACCGGGCAAAGGAAGCTTATATGGCGGACATAATCCTGTTGAGGTCTGGGGTACATAACAGGCGCAATTTGAAGTTTCCAAATATTTGTTTTTAAATCAATACAGGTTAAGCTTTTTAGCAGGAATTTTGAAAAATTAGCTGTGTTTGTATCTGCTAATAATGATTTTAGTGTATTTTTAGCAAAAATGTTGCTTCGGTAAACAATTGTGCAAATGGGGACTTATGGTTTGGGGGTTATTTACAAACTCTGAAAATTATAAGGGAAAAATGAAAACCTTCATATTTTGAGACATTTGGTTATATACATATTTGCGTACTTAACATTTTCACTATTTTGTAAAAAAGCATCATTTAAAATTTACAAATATGTATGTGTTTATATCTGCTAATAATGATTTTTCCTGGAAATTTAGTAAAATTTGCTGTGGTTTGTATCTGCTAATAATGATTTTTGTGTATTTTTAGCGAAAATATTGTTTTAATAAACATTAGCCAAATATCAGTGTGCCCTAAAAATCAGTATCACCTTATTTTTATTCATGTGCTTTCATAAAATATATGGTTTGTGGGGTCTTTTATAACCTATGAAAGCTGTAAGGGAAAAATAAAAATGCAAAGAGTGAGTGAGTGAAGAACTTATATAGCACAGCACATGCAAACTAAATCGCCTCTGGGCGGGGGGCGGAGCCGGCAGCCAGAGCTCATGGACGTGTGCTGAGAGAGCTCTGACACACCGGGTAAATCAACGCGGCTCACAGCACGTCAGGACACATTTAAAGCACCTGCAGGGTACAGCAGAAGAGGGGGAACACTGTGGACACAATGTCCAAAAGAAAGGAAAGGGAAGGACCCCGAAAACTTACGGATTTCTTCCCTCCAGCCGGGAGCCGAGAAATCCAAGATGGCGCCGGTGCGGGGAGCCGCGCTCCGGATCCTACACACGCTGCTGCATCAAATCCTCTGCTATCCTCGGGTGAGTCACATATCCATGGCCACCCAGCACCAGCCTCCCCCTTTAGCAGCCCAGTCAAGCAGAAACGGAGAGTTGGGAATGATTCAGGAACCCAGAACAGCGCTGACACTGCAGGGGAGGAAATGGAGGAATCTTCCTCATATGCCCAGCAGCTTGATGCATTCCCCACGTCAGGGCAGCCAATGACTGATACAACAATGAAAGAGATGCTGCAAACCTTAAGGGGGGCCCTACAGTGTGACATGACAGCATTTATGCAGTCTACCAACAAGGCAGTATCTGTAGTCAGCAACAGAGTGGCTTATGTGGAGGAGAAAATGGAGGAATTCACTATGGCACATAATGAGCTGGTGGATGCTCACTTTGAGGTGGAAGAGGAGCTTAAATCTATGCGCCTCAAGATGGCGGACTTAGGAGGACAGGGCAAGAAGGAATAATATTAAATTCCGCGGGGTCCCTGAAAATGTCAAACCGGCAGAGCTTACACCGTATCTACAAAAGCTGATGACGACAGCCATCCCCACTCTGAGCCCTGCCGACATTGTTATAGATAGGGCCCACAGGCTGCCCAAGCCATCCTTCCTGCCTGACCAAGTACCTAGGGATGTGATTGCAAGGATCCACTTCTATCACATTAAGGACCAGCTTATGCGCTATGCCCGGCAACACCCTGCACTTCCTGATCCATTTGCTGGAATCGCACTCTATGCTGACCTGTCACAAGCTACACTGGCTGCAAGACACAACTTGGTCCCCATCACCAAAATTCTACGGAACCACAAGATCCTCTACAAATAGGGCTTCCCGGCTAAACTGATGGTGGACATGAACAACGAGTCACACTCGATCACGTCGCTGGACAAAGGTCTCGGCCTCCTCCGAAAATGGCGTCTGATCCCTGCTGAAGGTATGCCTGCGGAACCTGATCCTTCTCTCCAGAATCGCACTTCCCAACGGCAGAACAGGAGGAATAAGTAACTTCTACCTGCAAGTCTACCAGAATGTCTGATGCTTTCTCCTGAAGTCTACCTTACCATGCTCACCAGAGGCTGGCACAGTTATTACTTTGTTCTTCATTTTCTCTTTTTTGTTTTGCATTTTTTCTCAGCCATGTCTGATCCTGGTGTCTCAGATGTTATTTTCCACCGCCTATATGGCACCCGGTGTTCGGCTGTTTATTTTTATTTTTTTGTTTTTATTACTTCTCCCCATTTTGGTTACAAGATGCCTTCCGTAACGTATTTGCCGCACAACCAGCGGCCTAGCTGCTATGGCACTTTGTTTGGTTCAAAAGCCACAATGACACTTGTTCTTTTCTGTTTCTTTCTGTTTAGCTTAGTCCTATGCATTCTCAACATACCAAGACAATCCTGGTCAATATTCAATCCTACCGCTAGATGGCGATGCAGCTCAACTTATCTGAACAATGACACTTAAAGTGATGTCACACAACGTGAGGGGATTAAATAGCCCATTTAAACGCAGAACCCTATGGAAATCAGCCTTAGATGCCAAATGTGATGTGTTATGTGTACAGGAGACTAATTTTTCTAGTACGAACCGCCCGAAATGCACACATTTCAAATTTCCGCACATTTTTACTGCCATGAATGGCTCCAAAAAGAATGGGGTCTTGATAGCCTGTAGGGATACGCTAACCTTCTCTTTATTACAGGTCTATACTGACATTCATGGACGCTACCTCATACTGGTTGCAGAAATCGACCATACCATCTATACGCTGGTAAACGTATACGCACCCAATGTAAGGCCTCTGTCATTTATTAGAAAAGTTATTAAGAAAGCAAAACAAATGCGGGAAGGTGGTTTAATAATATGCGGTGACTTTAATATGATTATGAATGAGGAACTGGATGTCTCTTCAGTGGCCCTCAGGCGGAGGCCTTCCCTGGGATCACTGTGCCATGAGGAAGGATTATTTGATCCGTGGCGTTGCCTGAGGTCTATCGAGAGGGATTACACCTTCTACTCTACTGTACATAACAGCTATTCCAGAATTGATTTCTTTTTGACTGATATTCATACGTTGCAAAAGGTTCGGACTGCTGACATCCACAGCATCACGTGGTCAGACCATGCGCCCGTGGCTATAGAGGTTGTGGATGCCGGCAACGAAACCCATAGACCACTATGGCGTAACAATACCTTTCTACTGTCGCACCCCAATATTAGGGATGAAATGGGCGATAAGCTAAAATAATTTTTCCTTATTAATGACAATGGCGAATGCTCCCCTATGACAACATGGTGTGCACACAAAGCGTTCGCTAGGGGCGCCCTTATACAGGTCGCCTCTAGAGAAAAGAAAAAGAAGCAGCACCGGATGGCCCGTCTGCAGGAATCCATAACGGATTTGGAAGCGTTACACAAAAATCATCAAACTAGTTCCAATGGCGTCCTTCAGCGTCTGAATGCCTGCCACGAGGAATTGCGGCAGGTACTCAGGGCAGATTACGACACCTTCTTTAAGAGACTAAAAGTTACCTATTACTCGCAGAATAATAAAACAGGAAAATTGCTAGCCTCCCAACTCAAAAAAAGACAGGCCCGCTCCAACCTTACGCATATCAAACATCACATCACTGACACGACACACTACAACCCAAAAGATATTGCCAATGTCTTTAAGGACTACTACGAAGCGTTATACAACCTGAAAACAGACACGACCACTCACCAACCGACGGACGGGGAAATAGATGGCTTCCTGCAGGGGGTGCACCTACCCTCTGTGGATAGCCCCACACTGCAGAAACTAAACTCACCTATAACACAAAAGGAGGTGGTGGATGTCATTGAATCATTGCCCATGCACAAATCCCCAGGCGCAGACGGATTTTCCGCCGAATACTACAAGGCATTCTCCACATTACTCGCCCCCCACCTAGTGGAGGTTTATAATATTGCAGCCTCCTCAGGATCATTCCCTACAGAAATGCTCCAAGCAGTCATAGTCACGCTACCAAAGCCTGGCAAGAACCCAACGACCCCGCAAAATTTCAGGCCCATATCATTATTAAACTCTGATTTGAAAATCTACGCCAAAGTTCTTGCAAATAGACTAATGGATATCACTCCCTCCCTTTTTGGGTTAGATCAAGTTGGCTTCGTAAAGGGACGGCAGGCTCCGGACGGGACTAGGAGAATGTTAGATCTCCTACGACTGGCGGAGGCCACGCAAACTCCTAGTGCATTCCTAGCCCTGGATGCGGAAAAGGCCTTCGATAGGGTCCATTGGGGATACTTGTCGAAGACCTTGCATAAATTTGGTATATCGGGATTAATGCACTCAGCAATCATGTCACTGTACACTAACCCTACAGCCAGGGTCTACTCTTCCAACTTATTATCTGACCCCTTTACTCTTTCTAACGGCACATGTCAGGGTTGCCCACTATCCCCTATCATATTCTCCCTGGTGATAGAACCATTAGCGGAATACATTAGATCTAGCGATGACATAACAGGTATAGAAACTGGCTCTGTAAGTCACAAGATAGGGCTGTTTGCCGATGATATAATACTCACTATATCCAACCCAGTTAAATCCCTGCCTACAATCCAGTCGCTGCTATATAACTTCGGTCAAGTCTCCTTTTATAAAGTTAATGCACTCAAATGTCATGCCCTAACTCTGAACCTGACTAAGGCTGAGAGAATTTGCCTTCAAAACATCTTCCCTTGCAATTGGGACCCCCCCTCAATTACTTACCTGGGTATCCAACTAACGGCCTCTTCGAATGAAATTTATGCCAGCAACTCCCCCCCCCCTACTTTCTACAGTGGAGGCGGAACTTACCCAAATAGGAGCTCTGCACCTTTCGTGGCTAGGCAGGATAGCTGCATACCAAATGCAAGTCTTCCCTAAACTACTGTACAATTTTAGAACACTGCCCATCCCAATTCCTCAGAAATTCTTTACGCAACTAGAAACTTCCCTGCGGAAATTTATTTGGGGCAACAAGAAGCCTAGAGTTGCATTAGCACAGCTCTACAAACCCAAATCCTTGGGGGGGGTTGGGCTGCCTGACGCCCAATGGTATTACAGAGCGGCAATCTTGGACCAGATGCGCTACTGGTTCTCCTGCCAAACTGACAACCGATGGTCAATAATTGAGCATGCGGTCACGCCTGGCCACGACCTCCCTGCACTGGCGACCTCCAGTGACGCGGCAGTACATGGGTATTTCTGGGTAGGACACAGGAACCAGGTTAAAGAAGAAGTAGGGCCAAAGCTCTTTGGGTCACAGGAATGCACTTAGCTCTGCACTTAGTTAAGTCTAAAGTCCACATCAGCTGATGTCACTCAGCTGGTCCAGACTCTGGTAGGATCCCAGCTTTAATGACAGCCTAAAAAGTAAAAAGAAAATAGTGGTAAAATAATGATCACAAAAAATCTATAAAACAAAGTCCATAGTTGGCAAGTCCATAGTGTAAATTGGCTGTGGTCAGCACTAGTGATGGACAAACATCTGACGGGGCGGTTCGCGAATGCTAACCGCTGACTTTCTCAAATGTTCACGAACCGCAAGTTCGCGGCAGGCCCCATTGACGAATGGCAGTACAAACATTAAAAACCTGCAGGTCATATTTGCAGCCACAAAATACTTACTAGCTGTGCACAAATAGTCCCACAACGTGGACACTGACCTACCAGAAGTGTTAAGCAAAAAACCGGATACAGAAGTAAGCGTCGGCCATTACAAGCCCCAGAAATTAACCCACAGGCGTTTACCTGACAGCAATTAACTTTGTATTCTGTTGCTAGAGGTACATTAAGCTATTCGACCTTGTGCATTACCACTAATTTTGTTTTTAATAAAACAGAATAAAAAGCAATGGTCCTTCTCACAAGATAATCACAAGTAAGCGCTTTTTAGACAGCTGGACTGGACCTCACGGCACCTGTCAGTGGAACTTCAGACATCTAAATGGCTGACGTGTTTCTGGGGCATACCCCCTTTCTTCAAAGCCTAGATGGTCCGTGATACCTCTCTCTTGCTGCGTGTCCTCCTTAATATAGGTGTATGTGTGTATGTATGCATAGGTACAAGGACATCCTCCAACGCTACTGACTAACAAGCCCCACCTATCTTTAAGGCTACCACTTATCCCAGCTGTCACCCTAAAGAGGCAACACCAAGTGTGGAAAGACAAATTGTGCCAGGGCGAACCATGTACCTCAGCAGAATCTACAAATGCCCTGTCTGCATGTGCCATATGGAAGTTGTTACCAAACCAACCAGTATATTACAGGGGTGATCATGGTCCAGAATACAGGGTGCTATCCAGATAGTCAAAATAAAGAAAGATAAAAATAATCCTTACTTGCTCTCCTCTTGTGTTGGGGGACAGGAGTCGTACTAGGGCCATTGGCTGTCATCCTCCTATTGCCCGAGTGCCCCAGGCCAGTGTATGTATACTCTGGAATGCACGTAGTATAATACACATATGGGGAAGTTGGTGCTTAGGCACCAGCGTCCCCAGTGCTAATGTCTCTAATGTCTCATCTGCACAAATTGCACCAACCCACCACACGCAAGGCACATGAAGCAAATTCCATGGGTTTGGAGCGAGAAACAATGTATCACTTGTGGACCAATCAATAACACAGTGGACTATATCATAGTATTACAGCACCCCCCCCCCCCCCCAATATGTCATATCCCATCCTAGTACCTAACCGCTACATCTAAACCACCATACAGGAGCTCTTTGCTACAGATACACGCTAGAATCTAACCTTCTACTGGACCTACTTCGTAAAAGTTCCCTCTAATCTAGTTTGTGCTATTTGTTATAATGGAGGATTACCAATGCCATCTACTGATCTGGCTAGTGGAATGGTACACCCTTGCCTCACAAGGGCATTAGCTGATAGCCCTCCTGAGGCAAAGATGGAACCAATATCTATATCTCCAGTGTCCAACCACTATATCTAGGTTATACTATATTATGTAGCTCAATTTCTTCATTGAGACCTGTGCCACAGAATAAAAAGAGGTGACAGGAGTAGACGGGAAGAGCCATGAGATTAAACAATTCATACGGCACCCTGTATGTCGTCTATGGTCTAATTTGTCCACGTGGGCTCTTGTATATTGGTCGTACCTTTCGACCTATGAGGACCAGGGTGAACGAACACAGAAGTAGCATCCTGACAGAGAAAGACAAGTGTTCGGTACCCAGACACTTCAATGAGTTCCATGACAGTAGTACGGATGGGCTCAAAGTGTTCGGCATAGAAGCCATGCCAAGCGATCTCGATAATGGTAAGAAACACCAGACTCTATGTAAGAGGGAAGCGTTTTGGATTTTTACATTAAAAACCATGGCTCCGCTAGGTCTCAATGAAGAAATTGAGCTACATAATATAGTATAACTTAGATATAGTGGTTGGACACTGGAGATATAGATATTGTTCCATCTTTGCCTCAGGAGGGCTATCAGCTAATGCCCTTGTGAGGCAAGGGTGTACCATTCCACTAGCCGGATCAGTGGATGGCATTGTCACTACCCGATAGGTAATCCTCCATTATACCAAATAGCATAAACTAGATTAGAGGGCACTTTTATGAAGTAGGTCCAGTAGAAGGTCTGTAGCAAAGAGCTCCTGTATGGTGGTTTAGATGTAGCGGTTAGGTACTAGGATGGAATATGACATATTGGGGGGGAGGGGGGGTGCTGTAATACTATGATATAGTCAACTGTGTTATTGATTGGTCACCAAGTGATACATTGTTTCTCTCTCCAGACCCATGGAATTTGCTCCATGGGCCTTGCGTGTGGTGGGTTGGTGCAATTTGTGCAGGTGAGACATTAGCACTGAGGACGCTGGTACCTAAGCACCAACTTCCCCATATGTGTATTATACTATGTGCAGTATATATATATATATATATATATATATATATATATATATATAATCCTTTATTATTATTATTATTATTATTATTATTACTACTTTTGTGTTTTAGGATTCTTTCTATTCGTGTACTATAATGTAACAATATGTTTCATTGTGAGATGTGTCATTTAACAAAGAGGGTCTTTTATTATGTTTTGAGACCTCCTTTTACTGTTTTTATGATGTATACAATTGAACCGGGAGACACGTCTGTATATTTACTGCTAGGCTCCCATGAAGTATTATACTAATTTATTATTTTTTGCACCCCCATATAAATGCGCCTGGTGTCTCTCCGTGTGAATATGCGCATTGGTATGCAGTACACAATTTATTAATTTATTCAATTTAATGTATCCTTTAATCATTTATGTACTTTCTATGATTGGCCATTTGTGTGACACCCGAGTGCCGCGTGACCTGCAGATATAGTTTTAATGATACTCCCTGTCCACTGGTCCCATTGTGTTGCATATGCACCACCCCCTAGCCAGGCCCAAACCGGACGCCTGACGTACGTTTTGATTGCCTATCATCTTCTAAGCGTTGAACTGTCTATGCAATATATGCTACAAGGACTGCACGTTTAAATATTTTCCTTTTCAATGTTTTTTAGCTAATTTTATGCCTCAATAATCTTTTTCATTGTGTTGCATAGAGACTTTATATGGCACACACCGAATCTACACCCGGAAATAGGATGCAACTTATGGTGTAAAATTGAGACTGATTACGGATCACATATGCACTGTATTCACTGTATTTGAATAATTGTTCTGGTATAAGCTTTTTATATGTTTGGGTAACACTGTATTTACTAAGTTTATCTCATAGATCACTTATATGTATGTTATATGTACCGCACACGATAGTGGTTCTTATAGATATTACTTAGGATTTTTGATCTTTAAATAATCCCTTTACTCACACTTTATTATTATAATTTTTATGGGATAGGGCGTCTACAGCCCATTTATTCTGAGGACACTACTATAGACAAGTCCCATATCTAACACTTTTCTGGGCAGCGCCACCACCCTCACCATTGGCACACACCCTTTGTTCTGTGGAGGGCTGCAAGACTTCAGATTTTGCCGTTAGACTATACTGCTGTACCCAGTTTGGCGAAATGCCAGAGTGCAGGAGGATTTTGTGTTTTTACATTAAGCTATTCACCAGATACAGAAGTATCGGCCAGTACAGGTCCCAAAAATTAACCCACAGGCGTTCACCTGACAGCAAACAACTTTGTATTCTGTGGCTGGTGGTACATTAGGCATTCACTGGATACATAAGTAAGTGTCGGCCACTACTGGCCCCAAAATATAGCCCACAGTTGTTCACATGACAGCAAACAACCTTGTATTCTGTGTCTGGTGGTACATTAGGCATTCACCAGATACTGAATTAAGTGTCGGCCAGTACAGGTCCCCAAAATTAGCCCACAGGCGTTCACCTGACAGCAAACAACTTTGTATTCTTTGTCTGGAGGTACATTAGGCATTCACAGGATAAATAAGTGCAGGCCCCAAAAATTAGGCATTCAACGGCACATAAAAATCCTTTTATGCCGCTGAATTTACCTAAGACAGGAACCATGAATTGTTATGGGTGGTGGCAGATATTTGTGGCCTGTCATAAGGAATTTGAATCAAACATGGTCTACTGTCACGTGTTGAATTCCTCCGAGATCCATGCCTCATAAATTTTTAGAAATCCGAGGTAGTCAATACTGTCGGGAGCTAGGCGAGTGCGCTTATCGGTCACTACCCCCCCTGCGCCGAACGTCCTTTCGGACAGGACACTGGACAAGGGGCAAGCCAACAGTTCCATTGCAAATTGTGCAAGCTCTTGCCAGAGGTCAAGCCTGCCCACCCAGTAGTCCAGGGGTTTATCACATCGGCCGTTAACCCGATGTAGTCGGACACCTGTCGGTCTAGGCATTCCCTGATGCTGGATCTGGAGGACAGCTGTCGATGGGTCAGCTGAAAGAATGATCTGATATGATTAGTGACCAACACATCTTCAAACCGCCCTTTTCTTGCAGGTGCTGTTGGATTGGTACCCGCAACTGTTTCTCTGTGAGTGGAAATTCCTCTGCCAGCAGACACAAAAGCAGAATGCAGGCCTGGAAATGCAGCCTGAAAGTTCTGCATTATGATAGCCCTCTGTGATGGTGGTAACATTTCCACCATGTTTTGTTTGTACCGGGGGTCTCAGTAAGTTGCCACCCAGTACTGGTCCTTGCCCTTTATGCTTTTTTTTTTTTTTTTTTTTTACTTCAAAGATTTTTATTAAAGTAGACAAAAAATACAAAGGTGTACAGTATATCTCAAACGAGAGCAGGAATATTCATACGTACATATAAAACAAAGTTTCTTGAAAACAGGAAAGCATTTACGTTCCAAGCATGGCATTTAAAACGGGTATCTACAGGCAGTCCACGCCAGGGCTGAAGAGAGTCAGTATAATCATATTAAACTTTAAACATATACCACAAAGTAGAACTGGAGATGTCAGAGTTACAGTACTCAACTAGGTTCGCATTCCCATCTGGAAATATACTGTAAATTGAGTTAAGAGTGTGAAAGATTTTCTAAGAAAAAAGAGTGAGTGGAGAGAAAAGGGAGGGAAATTCAAAAAAATAAATCGGGAAAGCAAGAGGGCCGAAGCCCAGAATGAGCCAGTCAAAAATAAAAGTAAAAAGAAACAGACAAAAAGAAAAAGATAAGCTTAGCAACATCTCAATTTTATAAAGCTAATAAGCGTGTTATTCAGGTTGGATACGTAGCAGCCACCAAGGGGTCCATTTAGCATCATATAGCGGTACAGAGTCCCGCAATGTATAGAAAATACGCTCTGATAGCATAACCTGGTCCATCCTAGAAAGAATTTGAGGGAAAAAGACTGAAGGGGACTTCCAATTGAGGGCAATTGCCCAAAGCACCGCTGTGCACAATGTATGTATCAACTTCCTCAGTGGTCTAGAGGTGTCTGGGATTTTCTCAAAAAGCAGACAGTGTACATATGACAACTCAATATGGCCATCTGCCAATCTGTCCACTAGATCGAAGACCTTCTTCCAAACTGGGGAGATCTTCTCACAATCCCAAAAAATATGGAAGAAGGTGCCCGGAGAAGGACAACCACGAAAACAGTTTGGGGAAGACTGTGGAAAAATCTGGTGTGTGGGGTGTAATACCAACGGGTAAACAATTTTATCGCAGTCTCCCTAAAAGAAACCGATATCGTGCTCTTACGGAGATTCTGCCAGTTCCTCTCCCAATCCTCCAATTCATATCTCAGGCCCAATTCTGACTCCCATTTGGTCATATAGGTCAGTTTGTCTAGGGTTTGGGAGTTTATTAATATATTGTACAGTGCCGATATCATCCCTGTAGCGGAGTACAATATTAAACTCCACGATCTCTGCTGGTAACCAGGGTAAATCCACAGTCAGCATTGAAAAGTAAGGCAATGTCCCAAATCTCCCCCAGTAACCGGACAACACACAGCTCTGAGAGTCAACTGACTTTTTATTCACAGGCTTCCATATTTATAGAATTCCCCATGCAAGGGGTTTCCAAACAGCCAAATAGATTTAACAGGGGTAATACAGGGAGGACCAGATGGGGAACTTAACATTTTGGATAATTCTCCCATCAGGCATTGCTGCATGAGGGAAAAGTCGGTTGATAGCTGGGGTCTGGGGTTATGTGTTGTGGGAGTTCGGTTTAAAACTGCCAAACACCGATTGGGCAACATAAAACAAAGTACTTGAATGCTAGTGGCTTACGGCTGCCAGCATACCAATTACTATGCCCACATAAGACCCAGCAGAATACATAGCCTATAATACAGACAACCTTTTAACATGTAACGTCCAGCGTTCTAGAAGTGGCTAGGTTTGCCACAATGCTCCCCCAGAACCAAGCCGGCATACACAGTCTGATCCCAACGGATCGGCTTGGGGATGTCCGGGGGTGTACTTTCACAGATCACTTTTCAAGTTCAGTTTGTCTAGATAGCCCGTCGGAGTTACCGTTTTGCTTCCCTGGTCGGTAGTGGATTGTAAAGTCAAACGGCTGCAGAGCCAAACTCCAGCGCAGCAGCCAGGCATTGTCTCCCACCACACGGTTTAGCCACACCAACGGGTTGTGATCTGTGAGTAGCGAAAAAGGTTGTCCATACAAATACAGCTGCAACTTTTTGGGCCCACACCACGGCCAGGCATTCCTTCTCAATGGCGGCGTAGCTTACTTCTCGTGGCAATAACTTTCGGCTCAGGTAAGCTACGGGGTGTTCTCCGCCATCGGCTCCCACTTGGCTCAGCACTGCTCCCAATCCAAACATTGAAGCATCTGTGTGGACAAGAAATATTTTAGTTGGATCAGGAGCAGCAAGTACAGGGGCATTAGTTAGAGCAGTCTTTAGTTGTTGGAATGCCTGATCACACTCTGGGGCCCAGACAACCTGTCGGGGCAGGTTCTTGCGTGTCAAGTCAGTTAAGGGTTTGGCCAGGGCACTATAATTGGGTACGAATTTTCTATAGTACCCCGCGGTACCTAGAAACGCTAGCACTTGGGTTTTCGTCCTGGGGGTGGGCCATTTAGCTACGGCTTCAACTTTAGCTGGTTCGGGTCTCTGTCGGCCGCTCCCCACCCGGTGGCCCAAGTACTGCACTTCGGCCATCCCTATATGACACTTGCTGGGTTTCAGTGTTAACCCTGCCTCTCCAATACGATCTAGAATGGCCCCTATGTGTTGTAGGTGCTCTGCCCAGGTCTGGCTAAATATGGCGATGTCGTCTAAATAGGCACATGCGTATTCCTGGAATCCGTCCAATAACCGATCGACCATCCGCTGAAAAGTTGCCGGAGCGTTCTTCATCCCGAATGGCATGACCCGAAATTGATACAGGCCAAACATGGTGACAAACGCTGACTTAGGGATGGCCTCCTCAGCCAGTGGAATCTGCCAGTATCCCTTACATAAGTCTATGGTAGTGAGATACTGGCCCCGTGCCATCTTATCCAGCAGCTCGTCTATCCGGGGCATCGGATAGGCATCAGACACCGTTTTGTCATTTAGCCTCCGGTAGTCGACACAGAAAAGTGTCGTGCCGTCCTTCTTTGGTACCAGCACTACTGGCGATGCCCAGGGGCTATCGGAAGGTTCAATAACCCCCAGCTGCAACATCTCGTCAATCTCAGTCTTCATATGCGTCCTGACTGCTTCAGGGACACGATATGGGGTTTGCCGCATAGGTAGCTGTCCCGGGGTCTCGACTCGGTGAGTGGCCAGCGGAGTGTACCCAGGTAAATTGGAGAAGGTAGCTTTCTTAGCTACAATCAGCTCTTGTACCTGGGCACGCTCCTGAGGACTTAGCCGCTCCCCCAGCTGAACCCCCTTGGAGGGCTCCATCTGTCCCTCCTGTTCTAAGAGGTCAGGTAGTGGCAGATTCTCCTGATCCTCCGAGGTGGAAGCGCATATGGCGGCCACATCCTCTATCCTCTCATGGTATGGTTTGAGCATATTCACATGGAGCATGCGTCTCTCCCCTACCCCTGAGCAGGGGCCAATCACATAGGTGGTGTCACATCTCTGTTCCACCACCTGGTATGGGCCTTGCCAGATGGCCTGCAGCTTGTCTGTGTGGACCGGTTTTAAAATCAAAACCTTTTGTCCCACCTGAAAGCTGCGGTCTCTGGCTCCCCTATCGTACCAGTGGCGCTGACGTTGTTGGGCCACCCGGAGGTTGGTGCGCACAGCCTGGGTTAGCGCCTCCAGACGGTCCCTGAACTCCAGTACGTAGGATACAATAGGGGTTCCATCTGGGCTACTCTCCCCCTCCCAATGCTCTCTAATTAGGTCTAGTGGCCCTCGCACCCTTCTCCCAAACAGTAATTCAAAAGGGGAAAACCCTGTTGACTCTTGGGGTACCTCTCTATAAGCGAAGAGCAGATGGGGTAGAAAGCGCTCCCAGTCTTTATGAGCCTCTCCAAATGTACAGAGCATCTGCTTCAGCGTACCATTAAACCTTTCGCATAGACCATTGGACTGGGGGTGGTACGCCGAATTTACTATTGGCTTAATGCCACATATCTTCCATAGTTGTTGGGTTACCTCGGCGGTGAACTGGGTGCCTCTATCGGATATGATTTCTTGGGGAAACCCCACCCTGGAAAATATTTTCATGAAGGCCTCTGCCACAGTTTCGGCATGAATGTTGGTGAGGGCTATAGCCTCGGGGTACCGGGTGGCATAGTCCACTACAGTTAAAATATATCTTTTCCCGGAAGGACTGGGTTTTGGTAAGGGCACCACTATATCTACGGCCACCCTACTGAAGGGTTCTTCAATAATGGGAAGAGGACATAACTTGGCTTTGTGGCGGTCACCTTGCTTGCCTACTCGCTGGCAAATGTCACAGGAGGTGCAGTATTGCCTCAAATCCTTGGAGATCCCTGGCCAGAAGAAAGCGTGGGTTAACCTGTATCGGGTACGTGTCATCCCCAGATGCCCAGACAGGGGAATGTCGTGGGCAATCCGAAGCAGTTCTTGCCTATACTTCTGGGGAACCACTAACTGTTTAGTCGTTACTGTGGCCGACCCTCCCACTCCTCTTTCAGCAATCGGTAAAGTAGCCCTTTCTCCCAGGTGTACCGTTCCCCCTCTAGCCCAGCCTGGTCAGCGTGTACCCTGTCCCTGTATACCTGTAGCGTGGGGTCTGACCGCACCTCGGCTTCAAACTTAGTCGGGGTATCCCAGGACATAAGTGTCGTGTGGGGGTCATGGTCTCTTACCGGAGCCTCAGAGTGTGTCGGTGGAACCGTGGTGCGAGCCTGTTGCCGTGTGGTCACTGGATGGGCTTCCTGGTATGGGGCCTGGGGTACAAAAGCAGAGGTCATCTGGCCCAAGTCATTTCCCAGCATAACATCTGCTGGTAAATTTTGCATGAGGCCCACTTCTACCGTCCCCCCTCCCACACCCCAATCCAAATGTACTTTGGCAATGGATAGTCGGTACACTGCTCCCCCTGCCACTCGTACTGCCACGGATCCGCCAGTGTGTGCCGAGTCAGGGACCAAATGGGGTGCTATCAAGGTTAAAGTAGCTCCTGAATCCCGAAGCCCCTGGACTTCTTTCCCCTCCAAGGTCACTGGCTGTCGATGATGCTGCCGGTTATCCGTGGCTCGGACTGTCATCACCTCATGCAAGATTCCCAGGGGTTCTTCCGCTGGAATGCTCAACATCTCTTGAGTGGCCGGCTCCCTTTGATAATGATGGGCAGCAGCCCTTGGTGCCGGGTTCGGTCGGCCTTGGTTCCAGGCGGGTCTGCCCCGGTTTTGGGTGCACTCGCGTGCCATATGTCCCCACTGTTTGCAGGTGTGGCATTGGATGTTGGCACGTCCGTTATATCTGGAGGGTGGTGGTAAAGTCCCTTGGGATTGACAAAAAGGGGAGGCTGTGAGAGCGGGGGTGGTAGAGTACTGGGTGGTCCCGTGGGTCGAGGATAACTCTTGGTTAGGGGCCCATGATGTCTCCTTGCATCAAAATGCTGATCCGCTAATCGAGCCGCTTCGGTTAGGGTGAGAGGTTTCCTGTCTCGCACCCATTCTTGTGCCTCTGGGGAGAAACCATTGAAGAATTGCTCCAACAGCATTAACTGTCGCAATTCCTCCATAGTAGTGGCTTGGCAGGCTTGTATCCACCCTTGGGAAGCTTGGTCCAGCTTGTGTGCCCATTCAGCATGTGAATCCTTCTCTGGTTTGCGCAGGTTTCTAAACTTGCGCCGGTATGCCTCTGGAGTAATGGCATATCTCTCTAATATTGCTTGCTTCACTTTATCATAATCCTTGCTGTCCTCACTGGGTACAGCGCGATATGCTTCTGCTGCCCGACCTGCCAGCTTGCCTGCTAGCAATGGGACCCATACTGTCCGTTCCAAGTCATGTAAATCACACAGTCTCTCAAAATCCTGTAAATACCCATCAATCTCATCCTTCTCCTCGCAAAACATTTTAAAGGCATGATAGGGAATTTTGGGTTTTACCTGGTTGTAGAGTGACGCAGTAGTGGATTCTGCTCGAGACCGTGTATACTGCGGACTGTGTGCCATCACGTACTCCTGCACATTCGCCATTACCATGTTCAGCATGGCATCTGATATAGGCTGTGGCAAAAATTCCAGCCTGGTCCTCATTTCTCTCTGGTAGAGGGTTTCTTCCATAGCTGCTGGTGGTGTAGCGATGCAGGGTCTGTCTCCCTCCATCAGCTCGGCAGTTAGTACAGCTTTGGATTTGTTGCTGGCTACCTTACCCCTGGCTTCTAGCAGTTCCTTTAATGTCTGCCGCTTTAGCCTAGAATAATCCGTCTCCATTTACATCGGTAGTTCACATTGCACGAATTGCGCTTATCGGCTGTAAGGTTGGATCCCGTCGCTTGCCACCAATTGTAGCGGAGTACAATATTAAACTCCACGATCTCCGCTGGTAACCAGGGTAAATCCACAGTCAGCATTGAAAAGTAAGGCAATGTCCCAAATCTCCCCAAGTAACCGGACGATATAAAAGATCTGAGAGTCAGCTGACTTTTTATTCACAGGCTTCCATATTTATATAATTCCCCATGCAAGGGGTTTCCAAACAGCCAAATAGATTTAACAGGGGTAATACAGGGAGGACCAGATGGGGAACTTAACATTTTGGATAATTCTCCCATCAGGCATTGCTGCATGAGGGAAAAGTCGGTTGATAGCTGGGGTCTGGGGTTATGTGTTGTGGGAGTTTGGTTTAAAACTGCCGAACACCGATTGGGCAACATAAAATAAAGTACTTGAATGCTAGTGGCTTACGGCTGCCAGCATACCAATTACTATGCCCACATAAGACCCAGCAGAATACATAGCCTATAATACAGACAACCTTTTAACATGTAACGTCCAGCGTTCTAGAAGTGGCTAGGTTTGCCACAATCCCCTTTTGTCTAGGTCCTGATTTACACAAAAATTCAAAAGAGGAATGTGAAGGAGAGGGGGTCTGTGGATAATGCGTTAAGAAAAAGTGCCTGATCTGCATGTATCTGAAAAATTCACTTACTGGGGCGCTCTTAAGGGATTGCAATTGGGAGAAGGAAATAAGTTTACCATCACATTGAAGGTCTTCCAAGGTTGTTAAACCAGAGGAGATCCACCAACCAAAGGAGTCAGGGTTTGAAAAAGCTGATGGCATTCTAGGGTCCCCTAGAAAAGAAGCCCCAGGCGGGGCCACAGAGGAAAGGGACATCGAGGAGCTATAGCGCCTCCACAGCTTCAAACCCTGAGCCACCAAGAGGTTATAATCATCCAATTCAGGGGGTCAGGGACCTGAGAACCATAAAAGACCTGGTAGGTAGAGGGGGTAGATAGAGTCATGTTCAAACTTAACCCAGGGGACCCCAGGATTTTTAATGGGCCATTGGGCCTGTTGAGAAAATCTACTAGCTAAATAATATAACCAAAACTGAGGGACCCCCAGTCCCCCCAACTTACTAGATCTATAAAGAACGGCTCTAGCAAATCTGGGGGGTTTATTTTGCCAGATAAACTTGTTGATGCAGGATTGAAACTTAAGGAGATAAGCCTTGGGGACCATAAGGGGGAGAGCTCGAAATAAATATAGGATTTTGGGGAGAATGGTCATCTTGACTGCCATAATTCTCCCCAAAAAGGAGATATTATAGGAAGACCAGGATTTCAGTAATTTTTTCAAATTAGCGATTAGGGGAGGGTAATTAAGATTGAATAACTCGGTATAATCCCCTGAAAGCTTGATTCCAAGGTAGGACAGGGAGGATGGAGCCCACGTAAAGGGAAGTATTTGTTTAATAGCAACTAGTTCTCCTGGGGGGAAACCAATCGGGAGGGCTAGGGATTTTAAGATATTGACTGTTAGGCCAGAGACATCAGCAAAGAAGGACAGGATCTCAAGGAGATTTGGCAATGAGACTAAAGGGTTGGTCAGAAAAAGAAGCACATCGTCTGCATACATACAGAGTTTGTACTCAGATCCTGCTTTGGCATAACCATATATATGTGGGTGTTGTAGGATAGCTACGGCTAAGAGTTCAATTGCAAGGGCAAAAATTAAAGGGGAAAGTGGGCAGCCCTGTCTTGTGCCCCTACCCAGCTGGAAGAACTCAGAATTGCAACCTGGCAGCTTTATGTGAGTGCGGGGATTTAGGTAGAGGGCCTGAAATGCATTAAGGAATTCTCCCTGAAAACCAAATCGTCGTAATAAGAGGGACACAAAGTTCCAAGAAACACAATCAAAGGCCTTGTGTATGTCAAGGCTCAACATAAGAACTTTCTTAGAGGAGGTATTAGCGTCTCGGACGATATTACTTACAAGGCGGATATTATCTGTGATAAGACGGTGGGGGATGAAACCTGCTTGAAAGGGGGAGATTAGGGAAGAAATAATGCTACCAAGCCTGTCAGCCATGATCCTACTGAAGATTTTCACATCATTATTCATGACTGAAATGGGCCTAAAATTTTGGGGTAACGTATGGTCTCTATCAGGTTTGGGAATTAGGGACATGTTGGCCAAAAGCATTTCATCAGGGAAGGAGCCTCCCTGTAAAACTGAATTGAATAGACGGGTTAGCCTAGGGGCAAGGAGGGAAGAGAATTTCTTATAGTACAGGGCAGAATACCCATCAGGGCCAGGCGAAGAAGAGTTTTTAAGGGAACTAATAACAGTAAGGACCTCAGTAACCGAGATAGGGCTGTTCAGTTTCGTAAGCTGTATCTGAGAGAGAGCAGGGAGGGGAAGGTCTCTAAACCAGGTCATTGATTCCATTGTAGGGGAGGAGTTTTGGGGGCCTAACAACGCAGCATAGTAATCCTGAAAATTTTTCAAGACCTCCTGAGGGTGAGTGATAGAGCCCCCAGAGGGGGAGGCTAGCTTATAATTATGTGGAGGATTGAAGGACTGATTCAGTTTTCTTGCAAACATCTTAGAAGCTGTGTTGCTATGGAGCAAAAACTTAGCCTTAGACCAGCGGAGGGCCTTCTCAGTTTTAGCTGAGAGTAGAGTATTTAATTCTAAAAGTTTTTGTTCAATAAGGCTTCTAGTGGAATCTGAGAGCAGAGCAGATGAATTTCTATATAGCCCATCTAGTTCTGATGTGAGCCGAGAAATCGTAAGTTTGTTATTGGCGTTACGAGCTGAGGCTAATTTAATAAACACCCCTCTAACCACAGCCTTATGGGCAACCCAAACTGTAGAAATCGGGGTCTCGGGAAGACCATTAAGGGAAAAATAGGATTCAATTGATTTGGAAATATCCGATTCAAACAAGGGGTCAGAGAGGAGAGATTCATTCAATCTCCAAGTGAAAGTAGAGGGAAATAACCGAACAAATTTCGTAGAAAAGGACACAATCTGATGGTCTGACCACACACAGGCATGTATACTAGCTGAGCTAGAGTTGGCCAGTATAACAGGGGTGGTGAAGATGTAATCAAGTCTAGCGTAACTTTGGTGAGGATGTGAAAAAAAGGTATATTCCTTTGCCCCTACGTTTAAGGCACGCCACGAATCAATCAACTGTAGATCTATCAGTTTACGGGAGAGGGTCTTAGGGAAGGCCCTCGAGGAGGGGGAGATATGGCTTCTATCTAGGGAGGAGGTAGATACCAAGTTAAAGTCTCCTCCAACAATCATATGAGGGGATAAAAATCTGTCTAGAACCTGAAAAAAAGAAGCAAAAAAGGTTGCTGTCGGATCATTAGGGGCGTAGACACTCACTATTGTACATTCCCTACCGTGTAGAACACCTTTTATAATAACAAATCTGCTGTCTTTGTCCCTATAGATGTGCTGGACATCAAAATGGAGGGAGGAGTGCAATAATATAGCAGCACTCCTACTCTTGGTAGAGTGAAGTGTGTAATAAGCTTGAGAGAAGCTCCTGTGAAAATATTTCGGGTGGGATGCCTGCGAGAAGTGGGTCTCCTGCAGGAGCAAGATCTTGGCCCCAAGCTGCTTATATTGAGAGAACGCTTTTTTGCGTTTTAGAGGAGAATTAAATCCCTTGACATTATGGGAGATACAATTAATAGCCATCATAATATTCTGTCACCAGAGTGTCTGAGATGGTACATGAAAGTTGTCCGCAGACCAGCCAGGGATGGAAACCCATCCAAGCAAGCATCCTCAACCCCAAAGACACAGCACTCAAAGGAAAACCAACCACAGGAGCAAACCGAGATCCTTAGTAATCCAGGCTCCATATTGAAGCTGGAGAGCACAAAAATCTCAATGGAGTCCTTATGGCATTGATCAAGAGAGAAAATATCATGGTAGCAACATTGATCTGAATAAAACATGCATTGAGACAGCATAGCATAATAAACATAGGAGTATTGACATAAGACAATGATAATGAAAAATAAAGAAATGAAAATAAAAAAAAAAGAGAAAAAAGTCATTGAAGAACGGGTCAGGAGAACAGGAAATCCTGACAAAAAAAACCCAAAATACTTGAGACTTCCACGTCTCGCAGCCAGCGCATCCAAGACTGTAAAGCACTAAAAAATAAAACAAAACTTGTAATAGTCTGAGGAATCGCTGGGGGAGGGGGGAGAAAACCATGCAGTGGCGCTTTAGGAGGGACCTCCAAGCTGATTAAGTAATAGTTACCAGGGTAGCATGTAAGTGAAAAAAAAAGGTAAATAAAATGAACCGGAGCTTCTGGGGTATCATTCAGGCATCAGAACCAGTATGCAGAGAACAGGGTAGACCACTCGAATCAACTAATTCCGCGGTGATCCTTCGCCGTACCGAATCCTCCTCCTGTCTCGTCTCGACGTTGGAGTTTGCCATATCTGTGCAGGGCGAGGGGTCGGGGGGGGGGGCGACGAATCGCCTCCGCATCCATCAGGCCAAGCTTGACTAGGATCTCCTTTCCTTCAAATAAAGAGGTGGCTGTATACGTTGACCCGTTGTGAGGGATTGTTAGCTTGAAAGGGAATCCCCATCTGTAGCGGATGCGAGCAGATTGCAACACCGCCGTAACCTCCTTCATCCCTCTGCGTCTGTCTAGAGTGGCGGGCGATAAGTCTGGATAAATTTGAACTGTGAATTCATCCAGGGAGCGTTCCTGGCAGCTCTCAGAATTTCTTCTTTAATGAGAAAGTCTTTGAGACAGAGAACAACGTCTCTAGAGGGCTTGTCATCAGGGGGTTTAGGTCTGAGTGCCCTGTGAATTCTATCACATGTGAAAGCCGCAGCTTCATGATCTGGGAGCAGAGATTTAAAGAGCCTAATCACCGCAGGGATCAGGTCCGTGATAGACTCTGGGATCCCCCGCAGACGCAAGTTCTGACGGCGATTTCTGTTGTCGAGATCCTCGACTTGTGTTTGCAGATTAACAAAAGCTGCGGACAATTCCTCATGCTCTCTGCTCAGATCACTGTAGGCCAGGGCGAGCTCATCATGTTTGGTTTCGAGCAAGTCCGTGCGGGAGCCCAGAGAGGAGATCTCCAGTGACAAGGAGTGTGAGGTCTTACTAAGTTCCGATTGGAACTTTGAAGCTAAACGGGTGTACATGGCCTCAAGGCTGGCATCGAGATCTGCCTTGGATAGAGTGGCAGGGTACTCACTGTTCGTAGGATGAGTAGGAACCTGTGCAGGAGGACAGGCCGGGGCCGAGGCGCCATCTTGAGCCATCCCGTACTGTTCCCTAGTACGAAGGAGGTAGTGGGTCAGAGAGGTTTGGGCGGCTCCCTTGTCCTTTTTCTTCGACTTCGACATGCACCGTGGTTACTGGAGCCAGGGGGTGTTAGTCTGGATAATTGGATCACAAGGTATGGCCCCCGGAGGGGTGATTTAGTCCCGCTGCGCCTGGAGCTGGTGTATCAGGCTTCCATCCAGTACCGCGCCGCGCATGCGCCCCCTCGCCCTTTATGCTTTTTTATACGGGGGTCCCTCTTAAAACACCGGAGCATGAAGGCCCCCATTTGCACTAAACTGGAAGCGGTGTAGTGGCCTGGCTCCTGCTCATCATCCAGGACAATGTAGTCTCTGTTCTTCTTCCCTCATCCACGGACAACACCAGGGAACCCAGAAAGGTTTAAAGCATGCTCTTCTTGCTCCTCCTCATCCGCCCTGACACCATCCTTCTGACTCCTCTTCAGACTTCCATTGTTGACTTGTCTCAGGTGTGAGTAGCCCCCCCCTGGGAATTCATCCAGCATTGCAACTTTCTCATCTTCCTGCTCCTGCTCCTCGACAGCTTGATCAATGACAATGCAATGCACGCTCCAGAAAGAAGGTGTAAGGTACAATGTCACTGATGGCGCCCTGGCTGTGACTGACCAGTTTGGTGATCTTATCAAATGGCCGCAGAAGTCTGGATGAGTCGCGCATGAGCAGCCACTGGCAAGGTGAAAAAGAAAACAAGTTTCTCAGAACCTGTCCTACACATACAGGTTAACTGCTTATGCTGGAGCAGCCTATCAATCATATACAAGGTTGAGTTTCATCGCATCTGGCAGTCACAAATAAGACGTCTGACGTGCAGGTTGTGTCGCCGCTGAATGTCAGCAAGGCGAGCCATGGCCATGTAAGTTCTTCTGAAATGGCCCAAGATTTTCCTGGCCAGCCGCAAGATGTCCTGGGCCCCAGGGTATTTGGCAACGAATCGCTGCACGACCAAGTTCAGGACGTGTGCCATGCATAGCACGTGTGTAATTTTGCCCTATTTCAGTGCGCTCAGCAGATTGGCACCGTTGTCGCACACCACCAACTGTCAGACACTGATCCGTCTGTGAATGCAAACCTGAAAGTAATGCAGGACCAGTGTGGCTCTTGTCTTCCAGGCACAACAGACGCAGCACAGCATTGCAACGTCTCATCTGGCATGTCAAATAGGTTCTGGGGATCTTGGGCGGTGCAGTGGAAGAGACGGTAGCATCGGAAAAGGAGGAGTCAGCTGAGGAGGAGAAGAGGCAGGCTGTCAGGACCTGGGCTTGAACCTCGGTCCTCTTCTGTGTCTGGCATTGTCTTTTTCCACTGAGCTATCTGGGATGCTGGACAGTTCCCCTTCCTGATCTGCTTGGTGTCTTAAATGCAGCCCCCTTGCTCCTCCCATGAACTTCCTATAAAAGCCTTGTCTCTGCACTTCCTCTTTGCCAGGTTATTGTGCCTATCCAGCCAGTGCCTTGTGTTTTGTCTGCTCTGCTGCCATTTGTACCTGCAACCACCCATGTTTGACCCTCAGCCTGTTCTTTGTTTACTCTTCTGCTTGATCCCAACCTGCAGCCACTGGTGATAGATCCCTTGGCTTGTTTACTGACCACGCTGCTGTTTCATCCTTATCTGCTTATTCGCTACAGGACCCCAGCTTGCTTACCTCCTGGTGGGGCGATCCTGAGGACCGCGACCTGGTGCTAACACGCAGCAAAATCCATCTCCACCATCAGGAGCTCTGGTGAACACCGTTTAGCGCAGGCCTGCATGCAATCCGTGGTGGTAAAACCAAATCTACATGGGTGCCATGGGTTACATGCTTAAAGGCCGTCAGAAGGTTCACCCAGTGGCCAGTAAAAGTTATATACAGTACCTTCCCTGCCTGTGTTTGCTATACCACGTGTCTGTGGTCAGATGTATCTTGGCACCGACACTGTGTGCCAGAGATACATTCACTTGCTGCTAAACATGGCCATATAGCTCTGGGATGCCCTTCTGTGAAAAATATTTCCTTCCTGAGACCCTCTATTGTGGTGTTCCAAAGGCCACAAATTTCCAAAAGGCCTCCGAGTCCAAAATGAAATAAATACCAGTTTAAATGGCAGTAGTTGGTGGGCTATCAGTTGCGACAAGCCAGCGGTCAACCATTGGGCAAGAGGGTTATCCGGCGTCCTCATTCGAATATTTGGGCCACGGAAGCCTGCCTTTTTGCAGAAAAACATGAGGATGGCATGATGGAAGGTGGAATTGTGAGTATAGAGGAGAAGGAGAAGAGGCTAGATGGTGAGAGCCTGGAGTAAGGCTTTGTGGGTTCTGATGGTGTGGGTCCCACTGGACTCGGTGATGGGAGGCCAGGTGCCTTCTTAAGGTGGTCATCCCTTGGTGAGTGTTGGGCTTACCGCGACTTATGCGCTGACTGCAAAGGCTGCAGATAGCAACACTATTGTCAGCAGGGGACGCATTAAAAAAAGCCCACACACATACAGCATCAGGCCGATTCTACATGCACCTAGTCCTTCATAACCCCTTTCCACTCACAACATGCCTCAGTGTTCTGTCCCTAGATATAGGTCCAGTTGTTTGTGTGTTTATCAGTTGACATTGCATTTTTCATCTGTCTGTAATTCATGTGCATTACATTGTGTGGTAACAGCACCATCTACTGAACAATTAATGTATTTCATTCAGCCTGTTTTCTCTGTGCATTATGGGAGTCCCAGTGTATTCTGGGTAGTTCCTGGTCCTTGCTAGTTTTGTGCTGTACAGCAAGCAGTCACCATCTTGTGTCTCAGGAGCCAAAACATTCTCACCGGGTTCCTGCCCCATCATCTGCTATTTAGCCCGTTTTCCAGCATAGTCGGAAAGAGCACTATCTTGTGACATTTACCATATCTTATATGTGTTACTTGTTTCATAGCTCGATATATATAGCAGATAATTCTGTGTCTTAGGTCATGTACCATGGATTTTATGTTCTAAATGCTATTGTTTTATTTTGTAGTTTCACCTTTCCTGTCAATCTACTATCAATAAAAGAGAAAGTTAAAGCAGTACAGTTTTCTCTTCTTCAAGACAGAAGGTTTAGCTACATGTCAGATTACACACTGTGCTAACGTGTATGAGGACAGTATACTCAGTTGTGTAAGAACGCAATACGGAGTTCAAATAGACACTGAGGGGAGAGTCCACTGTTTTTGTCTTGTGAACTACTTCCAAGAAAAAGATGTTACAGATAAGTAAAAAATCCTATTTTAATAATCAAACATCTCAGGATAGGGGAATGGTTAATTGTTAGACCACTGGGATGTCCAAATGCAACCCTATAATGCTTCATGTACATGGGATGTTTTAAAACCTCTCCTGAATAGAGTTGAGCGGACACCTGGATGTTCGGGTTCGGACTCCGAACCCCATTGAAGTCAATGGGACACGGACTTTTAGTAAAAAAGAAAAAAATGCGCGGGGGTCCCCCCAAATTCAATAATCAAACCCTTTAGGTCTGGTATGGATATTAAGGGGAACCCCGCCGTCAATTAAAAAAAAGATGTGGAGTTCCCCCCAAATATCCATAACCAGACCCTTCATGTCTGGTGTGGATTTTAAGGGGAACTCCACCACAAATTAAAAAAAAAACATGACGTGGAGTTCCCCCTAAAATCCACACCAGACCCCTTATCTGAGCACGTTGACCTGGCCGGCCCCAGAAAAGATGGGGGGGACAGAGTGCCGGTTGGTCCAGCGATGAGAAGAGCCATCCATTCAGAGCACAGCTCCGCGAATGAGGTGCCGGAGCTTTGACGTTTCTTTTATAGGGGAGGCGGGCCACGCGTCACGTGACCCCGTCCCCCTCTGACGCAAGGGGCATGTCTGGACTGTCCCAGTGACGTAGCCCTGTGTGCGTCAGAGGGAGACGGGGTCACGTGACGTGTGGCCCGCCTCCCCTATAAAAGAAACATCAAAGCTCTGGCGCGTCATTCGCGGAGCTGTGCTCTGAATGGATGGATCTTCTCATCGCTGGACTAACCGGCCGTCGCTGGAGAGATCACTCGGCGCTGGATAGAAGACAACGTTGGAGCAGGGAGCAGCATCAATCGTCTATTTTCACCGCTGGATTCTTATTTGGTTTAATTAATAAAGTAATTTTGGGGCGTGGCTTGGAGAGCAGCGTGGATGGCCGCTGGGTAAAAGAGCTCCGATCCCAGGGTTGGAACAGATGCTGAAAATAGCCTGTTTCCAGTGGAGCATGAACACCCGGCTCAGGAAGGGAAC
Organism: Rana kukunoris; assembly: GCA_029574335.1. Lineage (NCBI taxonomy): Eukaryota > Metazoa > Chordata > Amphibia > Anura > Ranidae > Rana > Rana kukunoris. The sequence continues at coordinate 142,003 of JAJQKJ010002535.1, forward strand.
ACCCGGCAGACAACTGAGACTGATGGGAACACCTAAAGGGAAAGCGATTTTAGCTAACTTGAACAATAATCGCTACACGGGCAGCCGCATGAAGGACAAGATGGCACCGGTTCACAGAATGGACGGAGGGGAGGACACGGAGGATGATGAGGTCTCCATTCCCGCATCACAGGACTTTACTGGAGGTAATAATAACCCTGATTGCCCCCTAAACTATGCCACTATGATCGAGATTGCAGCCGACATTAAGAACTCCTTTTTAGTGGCTATCACTGACACAAAAACGGAGCTGCTGAGACTGTCAGAACAAATGGCGGTAACAGAGCGGGCAGGCAAAAGGAGAGACCGCGCTCTGACGAGACTAGATGACATAACAGAAGTCCACTCCCGACAACTGATCGAGGTCAATCGACATTTAGAAGATTTAGATAATAGGGGATGCCGCAACAATATTAAGGTACGGGGGGGGGGTCCCTGAATCAGTGCCCCCAGACCAGATCAGACCCGCACTAACGTCCATATTCAATGGCCTCCTGGATAGGCCCGAAGCCTCGCCCATAGATTTCGACAGGGCGCACAGAGCGCTACGACCCAGAGCCCCTGACAACACACCTCCCAGGGACATAATCTGTTGCCTCCCTAACTATGCCCTTAAAGAGGAGATTTTGCGGAAAGCGAGGACCAGCGATCAGATTGTCTTTAATGAGGCTGACGTCCAACTTTTCCAAGACCTATCCCCGATCACACTTAAGAACAGAAGAGCATTAAAACCCCTGTTAGAAGTGCTGCAATCTAAAGGAATCAGTTATCCTTGGAAGTTTCCATTCGCATTGCAAGCTACTTTTAATGACAAGCAGTTTATGCTCAGGGTTCCGGAAGACCTACTGCAATTTTGTGAGAACCTACACATTGCACCAATAGACCTCCCGGACTGGTACGCTGAATTCCTGCTTCCACCAGCATTCGTTCACCAACCTCTCCCACAAGGCCCTTCACCGTCCAAGTCTCCACACCAAGTTGGCAAATACCGAAAGAAGAACTACAAAGGTCATCAGGCCTCTCCTGCAGCCAAGGGCTCCAGGATGTAACCGATCTAATAGATTACTGATTACTGAGCCAGGAGTACACTGTGCGAATCGCCAAAGTTGGGCAGTTCTGTTGTTAAGTTGTTAAGCTACCATAGCTTTTTGTGTTCCCGCAGCAAAGGAGATAAGCCCCTCATGCACTACGGTATATGACTTTGTTTAATGCAAGCTTTTTTCTTGTGTGTAACACCAGCTCCAAGGTGTGCTTCTGAACCACCTACTAAGATATGAATCCTACTTTCCTCTGGAAAGCCACCTGACAGAACAATCCTACATACCTCGTTATACATTTACTCCCTCTAGGAACGGAAGGCATTGCATACTTCTTCCCACACGCTTGTGGAAGGTTTTGCATAGTGTTACAACCAGAACCTTTACTCTTCTTTTTCCACTAGAGGGCGCCATGTCCACACTGTTGAACCTTGATCTGGTCTGATCCCTTCGGTTACAAACTATTCGCACACTGAATTCACCCAACCCAGGATACATAAGACTTTCTCTGAGGATCTTTTGCCCCTTCACAGTAGCTTAATGTTGGCTTAAAGAAACACTGTCTGAGGCCAGTATACCAGTAACCTTTTTCCTTGATTTATTTTTCCTTTTTTTTTCTTCTCCTTTTATATACGGATCACAACACAGCCAGCAGTTACTGGCATGATTTGCACCTCTAACCAGGATCCCCCTTGGACTGCTGAGTTTGATTGTCCTACCCCACCCCACCCTTTCAATGCTGGGTAGAGGAGTCCTGCGAACATGCTAGCCTTCTCCCCTGGACTCTAGTGTTATGCTACTCCAAAGAGGAGGACTGCAAGAGATGCATATACATCAGCTATGATCCATGAAGGACTATAATGTTGTGTATTTACCTAGTTAATGTTTAGATCTTCACATGCGATGTAATAATGCACCATTTATGATGAGAATAACTGAATTTGTTTCTCTCCCCTATACATACACATTATTTACTAGCATTTAAGGGGATCTCACGCTGCTCCTATGGCATATAGACCCTGGAGAGACCTGTACCATACTGATGCCTGACTTTCGGCATGAGAGTGCGGAGGTAACCTAAAGACAGTCCCTCTTGGAAACGTGAGTAAGTTTTCTTTTATCCAAGGTTTTGTCGGTGAATAGGCAGTCAGACACTTTCTCTACCTCCCAAGTATGGTTGAGACACCTCCAGTGTTCCTGGGATCTTATACAGATCAGAGGAATCACTCTAAAAAAACTTAAATAACATTATACATCTATGATTTACGTGCGCCAGCTTAAACCCACCATTCTGGCACGGACAATGTTACTACTGGTAAATTGCACCCGGGGCATTTTCGGGGACTGCTCCAATGCTGCCTCCTTGGTTATATATGTTTTGTTTTAATGGTTAACGTACAGGTTGCACAGATTACTCCTGAGTATTTGTTCGCGTAGTGATTAGCACACTCTACAGTTTCTCTTCCCTCCCACTATAGAGTGGTTAAGACTTATAATTTAAGTTTGCTAAACCCCCCTGTTCCAACCCGGACCTTCACAATAAAATCCTATATCTAACCCCTCCTGTTAGATAGTACTCCTATCTGCCATCCACGAAGAATACTCCCACGCCTTCACCAGAGTCAACCTTGACATTTTTGTCTATAACAAAGGTGTCTACAGGCCCTACTACCTGAGTGTAGATTCAGGACTACGACTCGCGAGTGGGGTAAGCTGGTTCTCACCAGCTCACCCCGACAACCCCCTGGGGGGTTTATGCCGGCCCGAGAGGCAAGGGATAACATCTTCAAGGCCCTAAGCATGATCCACTACGCCAAGCGGAGCGGGCTCGAGGGCCTTCTCCTGTCAACCGACGCGGAGAAGGCCTTCGATAGAGTCTCATGGGATTACATGATGGCCACTTGCACACACATAGGACTGGGAGGTAGCATGCTAAATTGAATAGATGCCCTATACTCTAACCCACAGGCCCTGATTAAAATTAACACCTTCTCAGAACCAATAAAAATCTCAAACGGCACTCGACAGGGATGCCCATTATCCACACTTCTGTTTATCCTCTCTTTAGAACCCTTAATCAGAACCATCAACAACTCCCCAGACATTAGAGGTTTCAGTGTACATGATAGAGAATTTAAAATAGCAGGACGACCTCCTTTTTTTTTATAACTAGGCCCCACATATCCCTTTCTAACCTAATAAAAAATTTCACTACCTTTGGATATATCTCCAATTTTAAAATTAACCATAGCAAGTCGGAAGCAATCAACCTTTCCCTTAAAGCCAATGAATATGACTCTTTGAAAAGCAACCATAACTTCCACTGGGAACAAAAAAGCCTTAAATACTTAGGTATAAAACTGACACCGACAATTGACGCTATCTATGCTGCAAATTTTACGCCTCTCTTACAATCAATTACCAAAGACCTACAAAGATGGACGCCGAAACTCTTTTCGTGGTCCGGTAGGGCCTCCATATTAAAAATGACAGTACTACCGAGACTGCTTTATTACTTTAACGCTTTGCCAATCAAATTGAATGCCTCCTTCTTTTCCAAACTCCGCAGCGTCCAGCTGAAATTTCTGTGGGCGGGGAAAAGACAGAGGCTTAGTTTCTCTCAGCTAACTCTCCCCAAGAACAAGGGGGGCATTGGTCTCCCAGACTTTAAGAAATATTATGTAGCTGCCCATATTACTAGACTCATAGAGTGGCACTGGCACCAATCAACAAAAGACTGGGTCCATCTAGAAACGACCAACACACTAGACATACCGCCTTCCACCCCTGGTCCTCCAATTCAAAACTAACAAACAGGATCCCCCATCCGCTAGTCGCCGCGACTTTGGTTGTATGGCACGGTGCAGCCTCAACTTACAACCTAGCTTCTGTACCAGGCCCACTGACACCTATTACGGACAACCCAGATTTCCCTCCAGGCTTAGACATACAGTTCCCCCAATCATCTTTATATACACAAAAACTCCTAGCCACTCACTGTCTAAAGGGAAACAGAATCAAAACTCTTCAAATGTTGAGATCCGAACTAGGGAAGGCCTTTCCAGGATTCTGGTTTTATCTTCAAATACAGAATTTCCTAATAAACAGCAAACACAAAACAGAGTACTGTAGGGCTCCCACCCAACTGGAGCAGATCTGCCTATCGGGCTCCCAGATTCTCAAAACAACAGCCCTAGCTTACTCATGGCTCAGCCAACCGCATACACAACCACGAAATAAGGTCAAAGCCAGATGGGAGAGCGAACTAAAGGTATCTATAAGCGATGACCAATGGGAGAAGGCCTCGATATTTGCGCATAAATGCTCCCTTAGTTCGAGGTTTCAAGAAATATCCTATAAGACCCTCACGAGATGGTATATTACCCCCTTGAAAGCAAAGAAGTGGTCACCGACCACCTCAGACACATGTTGGCGCTGTAAAACAGAGATCGGCTCCCTCGCACATATCCTATGGTATTGTCCCACAATACTTAATTATTGGTCCCAAATAATACACTGGGTGAAGGTGATTACAGATACAAGTATTACATTAGACGCAGCCACTTGCCTTCTCCATGTAAATCACCTTTCGATTAGAAGCTATAAAAAGTCACTCACGAGGCACCTCTTGACGGCAGCGAAAACATTAATCCCCCGTCACTGGAAGATGACTGCATACCCCTCTATCAGAGAGTGGCTAGACAGGGTACAATATATACACAAAATGGACGAAATTGTAGCCATGAAGAGAGAAAACTCGACACTAGATATGTGCATTCCCGTTCGTACGAATGTTATTTTCGTACGAAAATGTTCATTTTCATACCCGCAGGATAATGTGTACATACGAAAAAATTAAAGCACCAAAATACGAAAACTACAAGATTACGAATGAGCCGCATAACGAACAACCGCAAATACGAACGAATGATCCGACGAAAAAAAAACGACAAAACGAAAACGGCAAAAGAACAAAAATGACATCTATAACAAAAGATTTACATTCTGTATTTTGTTTGAATCCTTTTTCTGTTTGTTTTCAGTCCTATGTTCATTGTTCATATGACATCTATAACAAAAGATTTGCATGCTGTATTTTGTTTCAATCCTTTTTCTGTTTGTTTTCAGTCCTATGTTCATTGTTCATATGACATCTATAACAAAAGATTTGCATGCTGTATTTTGTTTCAATCCTTTTTCTGTTTGTTTTCAGTCCTATGTTCATTGTTCATATGACATCTATAACAAAAGATTTGCATTCTGTATTTTGATTCAATCCTTTTTCTGTTTGTTTTCAGTCCTATGTTCATTGTTCATATGACATCTATAACAAAAGATTTGCATGCTGTATTTTGAATCCAAAATACGAACAGAAAAAAGGAATTTAAAATACAGAATGCAAATCTTTTGTTATAGATGTCATATGAACATACGACTGAAAATAGCAAAAGAAAAGGGTTTCAAGATACTGCAAATCATTGACGAAAATTCACGAAAATTATTGTCTAACAAGTAACGAACATGAATTAAACAGAATAACGAACCATCCCGCATGTACGAAAATAAAACTGTAACGAAAATATGAAACGATCGGAATACGAAAAAACCGCGTCATACGAAAAACGAACGGGAACAAACAGGAAGACGGGCGTCTTACGAAAAACGAACGAAAACGAAAAAACGGAACGATACGAAACAGAACAAAAAAAAACGAATTTATTTTCTGTGCACATGTCTACTCGACACTGTTCCATGACACATGGCAACCATGGGTTTTATTTAAATACTCCAATGATTACCAACTATTGATGACATGACTTTGTCCACAACACTTCTCGGGCTCTATCAACCTTATTCTACTATATCGCTAAAACGACACCTTTTGCCACGAAAATCTGTAATATCAATGTTGTAGTTCAACTATGCTGATTCTGACTATGTATCTCACATGAGACAAGAATATTGATCCCAATTGCATAGATTTCTTTGAATTTAAGACACCTATTATACTTCATTTTGACCCCCCCCCCCCCCTTCTTTCCTTTTTCATCCTACTCCATATCCCACTTTCCAACGATCCGCAGTGTTTATCTTCCTTTACTTACCTACAGCAAAGGATCAGTTTACATACTTGTATGAATATGTATCTGCAATGATAAGAGCATTTTTTTTTGTATTTTGTATTTCTTGTTCTATTTCTACTTATCCGTTGTAATGTGAATTTTCAATTCCTTTCTATGTTAATAAACTTTGATTGTGAAAAAAAATAAAAATAAAGTAATTTGTTCTACGGTGTGTGTGTTTTTTTTTCTGAAAACTACTATTTACACTTCCTTCGTGAAATGGTAGGGGTACAGTGTACCCCATTACCATTTCACACAGGGGGGGAGGATCTGGGGGTCCCCTTTGTTAAAGGGGTCTTCCAGATTCTGATAAGCCCCCTGCCCGCATACCCCCACAACCACTGGGAAAGGGTTGTGGGGATGAGACCCTTGTCCCCATCAACATGGGGACAAGCACCCTCCCAATGTTGAGGGCATGTGGCCTGGTGCGGTTCAGGAGAGGGGGGGGCACTCTGTCCCCCCTCTTTTCTGTGGCTGGCCAGGTCAACGTGCTTGGATAAAGGGGTTTGGTGTGGATTTTAGGGGGAACTCCACACCATTATTTTTTTTAAATTTGGGGTGGAGTTCCCCTTAAAATCCACACCAGACCTGAAAGGGTCTGGTTATGGATATTTGGGGGGAACCCCACGTCATTTTTTTTTCCCGAACTCCGAACCCGGACCCAAACTTTCACCAATTATTCGGGTTCGGGTCCGGGAAAAACCCAAAGTCCGTACCGAACCCGAACTTTACAGTTCGGGTTCGCTCAACCCTACTTCTGAACAATGGAACTTTACATTTGGAAGCGTTTTTTTGCATTTCAAATGGTCAAAAATGTATCTCCAATAAAAACGGCTATAAACAAAAACGCGGTTAAACATGAGTTACATTACAAGTTACACACATTTACAAGCTGTTATGGGCATTTGGCGTTTCAAATGACTCTGAACATCCTTTCCGAACGCATTTTTTTTCTTTCAAAAAAATACTTCTAACCTTAACTGTCTGGAAACAACTATAAAATAACTCAGTGTACATGTGCTGATGAGATAACAGGGGAAAGTTCAGGGGCATCTGAGAAAAAACGCCCAACTGCTTCTAAACGTCCATATACTAGCAGCAGTGTACATGAGGCCTTAAGGGCAGATGACACAGCAACAATGACTAACACTTAAAAAAAAAAAAAAAGCACAGTAGCATCACAGAGCTGCTTGGAAAATTGTCTGAGGAAAGCAGGCATCCACCTGTAATAATTTTGCAAATATGTGAACGGAAAACAAGAAAAACAGAGGCCTGACGTTGAAAGGCCCAAAAAGCATTATTGCATCAATAAAAATACCACCAGTGTCTCCCCTTTTACAGTAATTAAATTAGGAGTACATGTATATATACCCCAAGCCTGTGTATACGGTCACACCAATAGTACCAAAAAACAGGCATATATGTAAGAGGATTAAAGATCCACAAGAAAATCTTATGTGATGACTTAACCAGTATTAGTAAAAAATTCACAGCTTTATTAAACAATTAATAATCAAATATATAAACACCTCCACCACTTAAAAAAAAATTAAAACTGAAAATGTTGTCATGGCAGGCCTACCAGCAACTTGCATCACACCTCCATTCACACATACTGTAGTAAGGGGAGAATGTAAATGTCTGGTCTGTGTGGAATAATAAGTATGCAGGGCTACTGATAGAAATCATGGGGGCCCCGTACAGCCTACCTGATGGGGGCCTCCTTTAGCCCTGCCCCGATCCCTCCTTTAGCCCTACCCCTGTCCCGCCCCTATACCAAGAGGCTAGGGCAGTGATGGCGAACCTTGGCACCCCAGATGTTTTGGAACTACATTTCCCATGATGCTCATGCACTCTGCAGTGTAGTGGAGCATCATGGGAAATGTAGTTCCAAAACATCTGGAGTGCCAAGGTTCGCCATCACTGGGCTAGGGTATACCGATAAGCTAGGATATGTAGACAGGCTAGTGTATACAGAGAGCACCCCCCACCAATTTAATACAATTAGAGTATGATTGAATGAAATGGAATCAGTATACACAGGTTTACTTCTTCTGAGAGATATAAAAGGAACACTCTAACCACCATGGCCACTTCAGTGATTTGAAGTGGTCAAGGTGGTAGGAGTCAGTATGTGGGATGGCATGAATTTACTGGTCTAATGATTGGCTTCTAACAGGGAGGGCTACACAGAGCTCAAAATGTGTCTGATTCCTGCTAAACTGAATTTTGACATGTGTACCCAACTTTACCCAATTCCTTGCTTCAGCTGGCTTTCAGCTCTAACTGGTTCCCCACAGTGCCTGTGTATGTTTTAGGCTGCTTTCACACTAGAGTGGGCAGGCGTTGACAGTAAAATGCCGCTGGGTTTAGCACCGCTTTACTGTCATTTTAGTGCTGCAATTTGGTCGCTAGAGGGACACTTAACCCCACTAGCGGCCGATGAAGGGTTAAATGCGCCTGTGTAGCGCCGCTGCCGAAGCGCTTTGCAGGTGCTTTGGCAGTGGTGTCCATTGATTTCAATGAGCAGGAGCGGTGGAGGAACGGTGCAAAAAGCGCTCCTTCATCGCTCCAATTATGTTGTTGCTTGCAGGAGTTTTTTTTTTACGTTGTGCCAGCGCATCACCTCAGTGTGAGAGCGCTCAGGCTATCACCCTGAGACTGCAGGGGAGCTATTTTTCAGGAGCTATTTTTAGCCCAAAAGAGCCTGAAAAATTCCTCCAGTGTGAAAGGGGTCTAACTGACCATGCTCAGTTCCTCACACTCCAGGGAGGCCCGGAATGGAAAGGACAGAAAGAGTAATGGAGGGCCGGGCATGACAAGGTGGAGAGTAAAGGCAACAGAGGGTTAAAAAAGCTGGGAAGATTAGAGAGGGAGGAGACAGGAGTAATATGTGCTGGAGAGGAACGCTTTAAATAGAAAGGGCGGAAACATTTTGTCAGGGATCAGTTAGGGAGAGGAAGTTTTGCACTTCTCTCCTGCAGCAAAATGGTGGACGTGGACCGAATTTTGGCCAGGCTAAGAGCACCATCTGGCTCCAGGGGGTCCGACTGGCTTCAATCCCAGGTGGGTGCCCTTATAGAGGATCAGGCAGGGGGGGGTCGGGGGCCAGCAGCAGACCGACGGAGCGCGCTCGGAGGTTGAGACCACCGGAGCATTTTTCGCTGCCACCGCCAAACAGATCGCGGCACCCCAGGAGCCCGCAAACAGACTCATCGGCACCCCTCGCGAAGTGCACTTCAGCCGGGGTGGAAGCCGGATGGTGCACACAGCAGCAGAGCGGCTCAGGGTCAGGGCTAAGGGCCGTAATGGCACCCGTTCCTCGCCCTCGAGGTGGAGAACCACAGTGGCTGCAATCCCCCCTTCTACACAGACCTCATCTGGGGGGGAATTCATTGGGGGAGGAGCGGTGTCATGTCCGCAGAGCCTCTACCAGATGAGGCTGGCCGTGCCACTACTGGAGGCGGGCTAAGAGAGGTGCAGGACGGTGGGGGGATGGTGACTTGGCCTACCAGGGGCTCTTCCAGAGTACGCAGGTACAGCAGCGAGTTGGCGGTCGGATCACCTGGAGGGGACAACAGTTCGGTCCCGAGGGGACCCATGGGCTCTGGGCAGTCCTTATCTGGGGCGCTCATTTCATCCATGCCATCAGCCCAGGAGTGCAGGTCAGAAGGAGAGCTGTCTGGATCGGATGAGGAGGATCGAGTGGCGGTCGTGGCCTTGGGGAAGTCGAGCGCAGCGGCTGTGGGGGATGTGCTTATGTTCACTGTTACCTATATCCGCAGTAGTCACCAACTAACGTTGATGCCTACATTGGACTCATTTTGGTTTTATTAATTTGTTTTTTGTTTGTTCACATACAAAGTATTCTGTGATCAATAACGTGTGCTTTTAATGTAATTTTATAATTCTGTACTGTTACGTTGATTCTAACACCAAAGTATATGTTTTGGCGTTACATCAATTACAATTTATTTTTTGTTAATGATTGGTGCCTAGAAAGTCCATTCTTTCAAACAACAAATCTTTCTATCCAACTTCTCAGGACGTGGCACTGCAGTACCGTAGGTCATCCATAGTCCATCCTATGGTGTGTGTACCTTGAATCTCTTTCTTAAAAATAGATGTGCCCAGTCAGCCCGGTAAGTCAAAGACTCTCCTATTGATTTAACTGATGCTTTGCGTAAAAATTGTTGGGTGTAGGGGTTGGGGGGTCAGGCACCAGTGGGGGGGTTCCTCCGGGTGACAAGGAGGTGGTTACGACTGTAAAAGGTGGGTGGGCGGTCAGCCTGCTCCCCCTGGGACAGGTGGTCAGTTGTCCGATTTGCTGGGGGACTGAAGGATTTGTTGCAGAAATTTTCAGGGGCGAAGGAGGGTTTTCCTGTGGGTAGCCCCTTGGGTAGATGGGCAGTCTGGAGCTGTGCAGGGGAGTACAGCTGTGGGGGAGAAGGCAGCAGAGCCTGTTACAGCAGCCCGAGCAGATGTGGTACGTATCGCGGATGCTGTTAAGTGCGAGGTTTACTTTGCTTTGAAGGGCTTTTGGGCGCTCATTTAAAACAGAAAGTGAGGGACAAAAATCAGCACGGGTGAGTATGTTGAGATTTTCTCTTTGCTGCCCCTGGAGAAGTTCAATTTGTATGGGGTGAAGCCAGATGATTAAAAAAAAAAAAGATGAGGAAAAGATAAGGTATAGGTTGATCCAGAGGAAATTCGGAAATTGGCTACAGGCATTTGCCATTTTGACCAACGTGATAGGTGAAAAAAAACCAGAACATTGCTCGGCCTTGTTCTGTTATATGGATGCGATAGGTGAGGCCCATAGGGAATATGGTAGGACTGCTTGACTGCGTTATGACGAGCAGTTCAGGCAGCGTAGGGCAGTTCGTCCTACTCTATGGTGGCACTCAAAGACATAAGCCTATGGATGTGTCAGATGTCTTCAGCGCAGACACCGAGACAGTTTCTTCAGAGGGGGGTCGGAGGGACAAATGCCTTAGTGCCACCGACTGGAAAAAAATGGGGGGGGAAGTACAACAAAGGTTCCTGCAAAATTGGGGAGCCTGTCGTTTCAAACATGAATGCTCTGGATGTGGGGGAGGCCACCCCTTGTCCCGATGCTTTAAAAAAGGAAAGCATACCAGAGATGTTGCTGACAAGAGGGATGACACCGGTGAAGGAGTAGAGGATGCAGATACCCAGATAGGGCTGCTCCAGAGCTATTGTACGTGGGATTTTTGGAGGGGTTTAAAATATCGTGCTCTCTTGAGGTAGTGCCTCCTGAAGCAAGGAATTTGTGGTCTGCCCTAGCCAATCCAGGGGTGGTTTCAGACAAAGTGGCAAAGGAGGTGGCATTGGGTCGCATGGGGGGGCATTTCAGGAGAAGCCACTCCGTAACCTGGTCATGTCACCGCTGGGGGTGGTGCCTAAGAAGGAACCGAATAAGTTTTGGCTTATTCACCACCTTTCATTCCCAAAAGGGTGGTCTGTCAACGACTCCACAGATCCGGAGGCGTGCACAATGTCGTACATGTCATTTTATGCGGCAGTGGGTTGGGTACGGCGTAATGGGTGTGGGGCACTCATGGCAAAGGCAGACATTGAGTCAGCCTTCCGTTTGCTGCCGGTACACCTGGACAGTTTTTGGCTGTTGGGGTGTTGCTGGGAGGGGGCATTTTTTTGTGGATCAATGCCTGCCCATGGGATGCTCTATCTCATGCGCCATGTTTAGAAAAATTCAGCTCCTTTTTGGAATGGGTGGTACGGGACGTGTTGGGTGTGGATTCGGTAATCCATTACCTGGACGATTTTTTGTTTGTGGGCCTCCCTCCTCCAAGGTGTGTGCGATTTTATTGGCTACGTTGCAGCACATTGCAAGTAGGTTTGGGGACCCGTTAGTGGTGTAGAAGACTGAGAACGGAACTTCGTTTTTTTGGGAATTGTGATTGATTCTGAGGCCATGGAATGTAGGTTAGCAGTGAATAAGGTGAATGCGCTTCGGGGTGACATTGGAAGGTAATGGGGAAGAGGAGCAACTGCGTGGCATTCAGTCCTTGCTGGGTAAGTTGAATTTTGCGTGTCGGATTACTACCATGGGTCAGGTTTTTTGTCGACGTCTGTCGGCTGCTACGGCAGGGGTGCGTGCCCCTACGCACTTCATTAGACTCAAAGAGGAACATAGGGATGATGTGAAGATGTGGCACACGTTCTTGGAAACTTACAAAGATCGATCGGTGTGGATGGGGGGCCCGGTGAGCAATTTTGATTTAGAATTGGTCACCGATACAGCAGGGTCCACGGATTATGGTGCATTTTTCCAGGGGCGATGGAGTGCAGAGGTAAAGTGAAATTTCTGCGCCAAACAATAGATAAATATAAATATATTGAAATTAAATTAACATGATTACAAGTCATTTGAAAGCTGCTCGTCCTAGAAAGAGGGAGTACAAACTCCACATTTCCAGTGACATCAGATATATTGGGACTCATGTTATGTTAAACTCTTTTATATAAATCTTTTTTTTACCTTGCCTATCCCTTATGGATTAGTCAAGCATCACTGGACTTCTATCCACTTGACTATCGCAGAAATTTCTGCGCCAAACAATAAATAAATATAAATTTATTGAAATTAAATTAACATGATTACAAGTAATTTGAAAGCTGCTCGTCCTAGAAAGAGGGAGTACAAACTCCACATTTCCAGTGACATCAGATATATTGGGACTCATGTTATGTTAAACTCTTTTATATAAATCTTTTTTTTACCTTGCCTATCCCTTATGGATTAGTCACGCATCACTGGACTTCTATCCACTTGACTATCGCAAGATAATCTTGGGACATCTTACATATTCCACAAGTAATTTTGTTTAATTGGATATACTGTATTTCTATATTGAAGTTTTGTCAATTACTGTTTTGTGAATATCACTTATTTATGTGTTTACACCCACCCTTTTAACATTTGCTTAGCACTTATATATGTATCTCTAGCGCCCCCTATTTTATCTACCATAGATGGAGTGCAGAGGACTGGCCGAAGTCTTGGGTGGAAGCGGGGTTCATTCGTAACCTAGTATTCCTAGAACTGGCGAGGTGTAAGGACCTGAAGATTAGGTTGAACTGTGACAATATGGGGGTGGTGCAAGACACCAACCGGATTATCGCATCAACAAGACGATTGCTGCGCAACCTCGTATTGCAGTGCTTACAGTTGAATTTTTTTCTATATGCTGTGCATATTCCCGTGGTTGACAACACTAGCTGATTCACTATCTTGGTTTCAGTGGGACCGGTTCAGGGAATTGGCGCCGGCTGCGGAGAGGGATGGGACGCCTTTCCCAGGTTGGCTTTGGGAGCTTGCCTTGGAGCCGCCGCAGGCTGGATCAGGAAGTCGGTAATTGGGTCGACATGGGTGGCATATACAAAAATCTGGAGTGAGTGGGCTGCGTTCATACGGCTAGTGGATGCTGAGCTGGGCGCATCCGAGACAAGGTTGCTGGTAGTTTAGTTTGTAACTCAGCACATGGAAGCAGGGTGTTCGGTGTCAGAGATCGAGAAGAAGCTGGCAGGCTTGGCGTTTCTGTTCAAACTCCAGGGCGTGCCGGATTTCACTACGGATCTCTGGGTAAAGCAGGCGTGAAAGTGGTATCGAAAGGATCACCCTCATAATGATACAAGACAGTCTGTGTCTTTTTTTATTTTACAAGTGATTTGTGAGAAGTTGGCCGGGGTGTGTTCATCTTTTTATGAGGTCAAGTTGTTTTATATGGCGTTTTGTATTGCATTTTTTGGGGCATTTAGGGTGGGGGAGTTGGTGTGCCCTTCAAAATTGAGGGGTGACGGTACAGCTGTTTTCCTTGCCCGGAGCACAGGTCTGTCCAGTAAGGGCGGTGAAAGGAATTTCTGGAAGTTATGGCGGCCGGGGGTGGGCCTTTGTTGGTGCATGGGGATGGATTGTTTCCATCACGGTTTCAATTTGTGCTGAGGCGGCAGGGCTTGACTGCACGCAATTCGCTTCACACTCCTTCCGTATTGGGGCGGCCACTGAGGCTGCTTGGTGTGGGTTGGAAAAGGTGGCGGTCATGCTCCAACTATCTGTTACTACAATACCCCATATTGCATTTTATATGTCTGTATAGGGATGAGCCGAACACCCCCGGGTTCGGTTCTCACCAGAACGTTCGAACAGACCGCGGGTTCCCACAAACTTTTCGAACCCCATTGAAGTCCCGAACGTTCGAATTCAAAAACGATCATTTTAAAGATCAAAATTCAATTTAATGTTGGAAAACGTCGTTCAGAACCCGGGTCTTGCCCCAGGGAACATGTATCAATGGAAAAAAAAGTTTTCAAAACGGCAGTTTTTTCCGGAGCAGCAATTTTAATGAGGGGACTATAAAAAAAAGTTAATAATACTGCTTGCGCACGTGCTGTGTGGCAACAATATGTCGAATATTTTAGCGGTGGTGGGGGGCCATTATTGTTTTGTGAAAGAAAATTTTTAGAGAAAAGGACACCCCTCAAACATACTGTAATTGGAGCGCAACAAGGAGCCACGTGCAAAGTATTGCATCAAAAATTGTTATTAGGCGCCCCTGTTAAACAAGGGCAGAAAAATTGTGCCTTGGGCACAACACAACACTGCAACCCCTCCCAATAACTCCAATTGGAGCGCAACAAGGAGCCACGTGCAAAGTATTGCATCAAAAATTGTTATTAGGCGCCCCTGTTAAACAGCGGGCAGAAAAATTGTGCCTTAGGCACTGGTGGCGGAGCCCAGAAGCACAACATTTCTTACTAGCTATCAGCAAGAAAAGTGAGGAGGAGAAGGATATTCCATCAGCAGCATAAGAGGACAGTCACTCAGCATCAACATACGCAGTCTAAAAGGGATCCGACATTTCAACAAAAAAATATTATTCAGTAACATCAGCATCAGGTGCTTGGTAGCTGGTGTTGATCCAAGCCTGATTCATTTTGATGAAGGACAGTCGATCAACAGAGTCAGTGGAGAGGCGCACCCTGTGATCGGTAACAAAGCCTCCAGCAGCACTGAATGTGCGTTCTGAAAGAACACTGGATGCAGGGCAAGCCAGTAGCTCAATTGCGTACTGTGCAAGCTCTGGCCAGTGATCCATCCTCAAGACCCAGTAAGCCAGAGGATTTTCGGTGGGGAAGGAGTCCAAGTCGGATCTTGCCCCTAGGTATTCCCGGACCATGTAAACCAGACGCTGGCGATGGTTGCTGGAACCGGTCAGACCTTGGGGCTGCGGACGAAAAAACTGTCTGAAGGCATCGGTCAGACAGTCACCTTCTCCACCGCTCCTTCTGTGACTCACCGAAGCCTCAGCAAGACGTCGCCCAGAGTCAGGTTTTGGTAATGCCCCCGGTTCTGGGAACGCATTGCACAGACCCTTCTGCAAGGCCTCCCGCAGAAGTTTCATTTTCTGCTCCCTCTGCGATGGCAACATAAGGTCCGCAACCTTACTCTTGTAACGTGGATCAAGGAGAGTTGCCAGCCAGTAATGATCCATCTCCTTGATAGCACGTACACGAGGATCCTTACGCAGGCTTTGCAGGATCAGGGATGCCATGCAGCGTAGGTTTGCTGAGGCATTCGGGGCACAGTCCTCTGGGTCTCTGAGGATGACAGGATCCACAGGCACCTCATCCCAGCCACATAAAAGTCCACGTGTTCCTTGGGACTGTAAATGATCCCTTGAAGACTGCTGCTGCTGATGCTGAGTGCTAGGCTCCACCTCCATTCTGCTGATACAATCCTCCTCCTCCTCCTCTTCCTGTGTGCTAGGTGGCCAAGCAGGCCCACTGTCTGGGTAAAGGGGGCCTTGAGAGGTAAGGAAGTCCTCCTCTTCCTCCCTCTGTTCTGCCTCAAGGGCCCTGTCCATTATTCCACGTAGCGTGTGCTCAACATGTGAATAAGAGGGACAGTCTCACTGATGCATGCACTGTCACTGCTCACCATCCTCATGGCCTCCTCAAATGGTGACAGGACAGTGCATGCATCCCTGATCAAGGCCCACTGGCGTGGGGAAAAAAACCTAGCTGCCCTGACCCAGTTCTGCTGCCATATTGGCACAGGTACTCATTGATGGCCCGCTGCTGCGTGTGCAGCCGCTGCAGCATGGCCAACGTAGAGTTCCATCTGGTGGGCATGTCACAAATTAGGCGGTTCTTGGGCAGGTTGTATTCTCTTTGGAGGTCAGTCAGCCGAGCAGTGGCATTATATGACCTCCGGAAATGCACACAGACTTTCCTGGCCTGCTTCAGGACATCCTGTAAGCCCGGGTACCTGCCCAAGAACCGCTGCACCACCAAATTCAGGAGATGCGCAAAACAGGGCACGTGGATGAGTTTTCCCTGTTGCAGGGCAGAGAGGAGGTTGGTGCCATTATCGCTGACCACCATTCCAGGCTTCAGCTGGCGTGGCGTCAACCACCTCTGAGCCTGCCCCTGCAGAGCTGAAAGAACCTCTTCCCCAGTGTGGCTCCTGTCTCCCAAGCACACCAGCTCTAGCACCGCATGGCATCTCTTGGCCTGCATTCCTGCGTAGCCTCTCGTACGCCTACGGAGCACGGCTGGTTCTGAGGAAACATCAGCACAGGAAGAGGCCACAGAGAAAGACGAAGAGGAGGGGGTGGAGGAGAGAGGTGTGTCACAAGCAGTAGTAGTGTTTTGGAGGCGTGGTGGTGGAACAACCTCCAAAACTACTGTACCTTGCCCTGCGTCCTTCCCAGCTGCCAGCAGAGTCACCCAATGGGCCGTAAAACACAGGTAACCTCCCTGCCCATGCCTGCTGGACCATGAGTCAGCGGTAAGATGCACCTTACCACTGACCGCCCTGTCCAGCGAGGCATGGACATTGCCTTCCACATGCCGGTAGAGAGCCGGAATCGCCTTCCGTGAGAAAAAGTGGCGTTTTGGTACTTGCCACTGAGGTACTGCACATTGCACAAACTCACGGAAGGGGGCAGAATCCACCAACTGAAAAGGTAGCAGTTGAAGTGCTAGCAATTTCGCTAAGCTAGCATTCAACTGCTGGGCATGTGAATGGCTGGGATTGTACTTCTTTCGGCGCTGCAGCAGCTGGGGCAGGGAAATTTGCCTGGTACTATCAGTAGATTGCTTGCTACTACTAGCTTGTGACACACCTATTTCTACACCTTCACTGCAGGCTTAAGAGAGGACTGGGGGTCTAGTGGGGTTGGAGGTCCCAGAAAGGCAAGGGGGGTACGCTTTTGTCTTTGGTGTGGGTCTTTCTAGTGTGCTTGCCAACGAGCTGCATGGCAGGTCGACATATGTCTGGACAAGTATGTGGTACCCAGGCGGTTGATGTTTTGGCCACGCGAGATACGCTTGCGACATATGTTGCAAATAGCAAAGGTACGATCTTGTGGACATGTTTAAAAAAAGGCCCACACCAAAGAATTTTTGCTGTACCGGTCAGACACAGCAGCGCCATGCACAAGCGCCGTAGATGTGCGCTGTAATGCAGTTGGTGTGCCCTTAAGCTGACCCCTGGAGGGCATCCTGCCTCTTTGGAAATGTGCCTGTGCCTCGTCCTCCTCCTCCTCTTCCTCCTCCTCCTCCTCTCTCCTATCAGGCACCCAGGTAGAGTCACCCCCTCCCTCCTCATCACTGTCAACAACCTGGCAGTATGCTCCAGCTGGGGGAACATCATTACCAGATTGCTGTCCCTCTTGACCACCCCCTCTCCCTGGGCTCACATCAATGCCTTCCTCTATCTGTGTTCCGTCATCGGAGTCTTCAAAACGCTGCGCATCTTCCTGCAGCATGTACCCAACACTGTGTTGAAACAGTTCGGGGGACTCCTCAGGAGGACATGGTGGGTTTAGGGAAGTATTGTGTGAAGCCATTGTGCAGAGGGAAGAGGATGCCTTGGCAGCTGCTTTGCCAGACAAACTTAGATCAGTCTGTGTCAGAGAGGATGAGGAGGATGAGGACGGCTTGGTCATCCACTCTACTAATTTTTTAGCATGTTGAAGCTCAACACGGCCAGCTCCCGAAAAGAAGGACGAGCGCGGCCATTGCCACGTGCTGAAGAGGATGCACCACATCCACCACCAGCATTACCTCTAGATGCAGAGCCTGCTTGCCCTTGTGACTCTCTGCCTCTCTTTGTTGTCCTTCCAGACATATTGTTCAGGTGGTATGTAACAGCACACGTACAGTGACACTAACTGCGCTCAGGTGGTATGTAACAGCACACGTGCAGTGACACCAAATGCGCTCAGGTGGTATGTAACAGCACACGTGCAGTGACACCAAATGCGCACAGGTGGTATGTAACAGCACACGTGCAGTGACACCAAATGCGCTCAGGTGGTATGTAACAGCACACGTGCAGTGACACCATATGCGCTCAGGTGATATGTAACAGCACACGTGCAGTGACACCAAATGCGCTGAGGTGATATGTAACAGCACACGTGCAGTGACACCAAATGCGCTCAGGTGATATGTAACAGCACACGTGCAGTGACACCAAATGCGCTCAGGTGATATGTAACAGCACACGTGCAGTGACACCAAGTACGCTCAAGTGGTATGTAACAGCACACGTACAGTGACACTAACTGCGCTCAGGTGATATGTAACAGCACACGTGCAGTGACACCAAATGCGCTCAGGTGATATGTAACAGCACACGTGCAGTGACACCAAATGCGCTTAGGTGATATCTAACAGCACACGTGCGGAGACACCAAA
Source organism: Rana kukunoris (assembly GCA_029574335.1). Lineage (NCBI taxonomy): Eukaryota > Metazoa > Chordata > Amphibia > Anura > Ranidae > Rana > Rana kukunoris. The sequence continues at coordinate 160,952 of JAJQKJ010002535.1, forward strand.
TGCGCTCAGGTGGTATGTAACAGCACACGTGCGGTGACACCAAATGCGCTCAGGTGGTATGTAACAGCACACATGCGGTGACACCAAATGCACTCAGGTGGTATGTAACAGCACACGTGCTGTGACACCAAATGCGCTCAGGTGATGTGTAACAGCACACGTGCGGTGACACCAAATACGCTCAGGTGGTATGTAACAGCACACGTGCGGTGACACCAAATGCGCTCAGGTGGTATTAAACAGCACACGCACAGTCAGAGCGACTACATTTCTGTGCAATTCAATAGCCCACTTCCATTAACATCAACTGCCTTTCTGTGCAAATAAATAGCACACTTGCAGTAACAGTTAATGTGCAATTAACTAGCACACGTTGACAAACACGGAGTACTATGTTTAAGGTAAACCCTAAAGCACAATCTCCTGCCTGTCAGATACTAATAGCAGATCTAGCTAAGCTATGCAGTTTATAAATATATTGACATCCTAGGGATGTCAATATATTCTTTACAAACTGTAAATTTAACTATACTGACTACTAGCCTCCCTGATCTATCTATCTATCTATCTATCTGAAAAGACACTGTGGGCCAGATTCTTGTAGATTTGCGCATATTCATGCAGGTGTAGAGCATCTCAGATGCGCTATGCCGAGGCAACTTAGAGAGACAAGTCCCGTATTCCTGGACCACGTGCGTCCTACGTTGCACTTGCATGTGTCGGCGTAAGCCTGCGCAAGTGAAGGTAGGAGGGAGGTGGGCGTGATCCATTCAAATGAAGCGTGACCCCATGCAAATGAATTGTGGAACGAACGGAGCATGCGCCGCACGTGCCCCGCCCCTCTGCGCATGCGCAAAAAAACATCGTGCATAATCCGCCCTGAGATGGGCCGGCCCAGAGCATAAAAACGTCAGCACATGCGCCCATCGTGCGCAACGTTACACAATTTCTTGGTTTGGTGGAGGGTGTCTGCTTCTCTACTTTATCATGTCTGCTCCCAGGAAGGAGAGACGTAAGGGAAACTTTTCACCAGATGAGAGGGCAATCGTGGTTGCTGCCCTAGAAAAATACTTTTCATTTACATTTTTTTTTTTTTTGGTGGGGTTGCTTTGATTTGATTTTGGATAACGGTTAGGACTGGGTAGGGTAAACATGGGAAGGAACATGTGGATAAGGAACCATTAGTACTAAGGTAGAAGGGTGAACGGGGAGTGGGTTAAGATACTCTGGAAGGACATGGGAGAGCGTCCCCCCATGACCAGACACTAAGAAACTTGAAGAAACTGGAAGGTTTTTTTTTTTTTTAGAGCGAGATAAGAGGTTGTTTCCAGGGAGCTCCTTTCTCTCGCCATGAACCGAAATGGGGACCCAATGGCCCAAGCTCTCGGCTCGGTAGGGTGGGAGCGGAGGGTGGGGGGGGAGAATGGGTCCCAATAGTGGGAATGTTGTTGCTTGGTTCCTTTTCCTTTTTTATTTTTTTCTCTCTTCTTTAATTTTTTGTGGATGGGATAAATAGTAAAGAGAGACTGCATTGTACTAAGATAACTGAATGTATTTTGTTTTTGTTTTTTAGCTAACATGAATGTTACCTCCCATGTTTTGTATAGATGTTGGAAAATTATTTGAAAAATAAAGAAATTGAAGAAAAATACTATTCTCGGCTCCATGGTGCGGAAAGTGGCAACACCAGCAAATCCAAGAGGGATGAGATCCTCATAGAAATCGCTGCACAGGTCAATGCCCTCTCCCATGAGGTTAGGACCCCCCAGGACATTCAGAAAAAAATGAAGTGAAGGGCAAGCTGGCTACGATCGCTCGGCATACCAGGGGCACGGGAGGGGGACCACCCTGTCCCATCAGGCTGACTGAGGAGGAGAAAGTGGTCGCCCGCTGCCTTCAGAGGGAGCAGATGGAGGGAGTCGGGGGGCTACGACACCGGTGAGCGGGCCTTGAGGACAGGTAAGTGTGTTTTATCTACTGTGTAGTATGTGTGTGGGGGGGGAGGGAATATGTGACAAGTGTGTGGGTCCACCAACATGTGAATGTTTTGTGTCATCCACAGATGTGCAGGAGGGAGGTAGGCCATCCGATGCTGCCAGTAGCCGCCCTAGATCAGCCCCTGAGCATCCTGTTCCTCTGGATGACCCCCTTGGAACCCCAGAGGCCTTGGTGAAGGGAAGTGGACATTCCTCAACGCAGGAGGTGGTTGAGGAGGAGGAGATCCATACGGACCAGGAGGTCGTTCTTTATTTAGATGACTCCCATATCTTGGCAGGACCATCTCAAACACCAACCCCCATCTTCTCCACCCCCAACCTCTCCAGTCCCTCCTGTTCCATCCCCCTCATCTCCAGCCCCTCAAGATTCTCACCCTATGCAAGGGCCCCAGCCACTCCTGTCCCCAGGAAGGCGACACGAAAAACCAGGGGTGCGCCCGAGATCCTGAAAGAAAACCTGGCCAGATAGCAGGACGAACAAAGCCGGCATATGGGTGAAGTCGTGGGGGAGTTGAGGCGCCTAGTTGACAGCCTGGCCTCCTCGGGTCCATTACCGGATGCGCTGCAGGATGTGGCTGGAAACAGTGCAGCAACAGTCACCAGCCTCGGGGAGCTGCAGGCAACAAAGGCTGAAATTGTGGGGGAGGTTAAGGGCCTAAGAAATGATCTACAGGCCCAGACAGCTTCCCTGGAGGCCCACACATCTTCCCTGGAGGCTGTGCTAACGCGCATAGCAGTGGCATTGGAGGGCCGACAGGCAGCCAGGGAGGGACCTGGGGATGCTCCCCAACCAGATGCCCCACCCCCCCAACTGAGGCTCCCCCCAGGCAACTGAGGGCCAGGAGTTTGGGCACCAGGCGTAGCCCGCGCCGGGGCAAGTTATTTTTATTTTTATATATTGCTCTGGTTAAGAGCCTCTCTTTTATTTTTATATATTGCTCTGGTTAAGAGCCTCTTTTTGATTTTTATATATTGCTCTGGTTAAGAGCCTCTCTTTGATTTTTATATGCACACGGTGAGGAGTGCAGCCTACAGTGTTAATGGTGTGTGAATGGTGTGTGAATGTGGGGGCACTCCTGCCATTAAGGGGTGTCACCCTCGGTCGTTGGGGATAAGTTCTCCCCACAACTGTGTGAATGGTGTATGAATGGACAGCAACATCATTGGGGCCTTGACACGGCGTTGCTGCTCCCAAGTCCTGCATGTTGGACTTGGGCTAATCCAATGTGATGTGGATGTGGTTGTGTGTGATCTAGGGACCACAGTGGTGTGCATGCGTGCATTGTCTGTGTGCCATGATTAATGTGTGTGTTTAACGTTCTAAGATTTGTTATACAAGGCATCTCCTGACTGCTGTACCATCAGCAGACAGGGTCTCCTTTGGCAGGGGGGGACTGTGTGGTTGGGGGGTCAGGTCATCACATATGTCAATCTCCAGGCCCTTTCTCACGGTGTAGTTGTGCAGCATGCAACATGCAATGATGATATGACACACAAAGTTGGGGGAATACAACAGGGCCCCCCCGGACTTATCCAGGCATCGGAAACGGGACTTCAGGAGACCAAATGTGCGCTCCACCACTGCACGGGTACGTATGTGTGCCGCATTGTATTTTCTCTCTCCTCTGGTTTGGGGGTTCCGGAATGGAGTCATGAGATGGGGCCCAAGTGCATATGCCGCGTCACCTGGAAGGGAAAATACAGGAGGATGTTAGTCATGTATGTGCCCCTCGTGATGTCTGCATCATGGGGAGGGACAGTCATGCCTGCCACCCATGTCACTCACCAAACAACCAGCTGTCCCCATACACGTTCTGTTCAAATTCTGCTGGGATGGGGCTTTGACGGTATATGTAGCTGTCGTGGCTGGACCCGGGGTGTTTGGCACGGACATGCCATATGAGGTATTTGGCATCGACTATCATCTGTACGTTGATGGAATGCCTGTGCTTGCGATTGCGGTATATGTGCTCTGTGGCACGGGGGGGCTGTAGTGCCACATATGTGCAATCAATGGCCCAGATGGTGCATGGCAATCCGTCAATTAGGCAGAAATCACGCATTGCCCTTTGTCGCAGATGCTCCTGGGTGGGTCTGATGATTTGGTTGGCCATGCATCTGAGGATTTCGGGGACAACCTGGTGCACACATCTGCTCATGCTGGTTTGTGACATCCCAGCCACCACTCCACTTGTACGCTGAAAAGATCCAGTGGCAAGGAAATGGAGTGTTGCCAGTACCTTGACCAGTGGCTGCAGTGCACGTGAGCGGTGTGTCTTGCTGGTGATGTCCTCTTGCAGGGTTGTGGTTATTTCCAGGATGGCAGCAGGGGTGAATATGAAGAGGCGATACACCTCCAAATCACCTATGCCAAAGAGGCTAATGCGCGTTCGGTATATCCTCTGCCGTGCCCTCTCACGTGCCCTCCTCCTTCTACGCACCTCTTCCTCTGCACACACTAGTAGTGCTAAGACCAGGCCTGCCCCTGGCATGTTGGCATACGAATGTGTTGTCCTAAGTGTGATTGCTCAGCTCGTCAGGAATGGTGCTGCTGTAGTTGCTCTCCAGCTGACATGCACACGTCTGGAGCAAAGCTACCCCTGCTTTATGAGGGGTAACTTTAGGCAAGCCATTCGTCTTACGCGCACCGCGCGTAGCCTTCGCCGATCGCGCGTAGTTTCGGGAATCAGCGAATCTCCCTCAGTTGCATATTTGAATACAAAATCAATGGGAGCGCACGATGTTGCCCGCGTAAATATGCGTTTGCGCTGCGCAATCGCAGAATAGCTAGTACGGGCAGGAAAAGCCTTCTTTCTGGCGTATCTGGTTCTGTGGCTGCGGCGCATAGATACGGCGGCGCATATTTGCATTTACGCCGCGCATCTCCATATACACCAGCGTAAGTTGTTTGAGAATCTGGCCCTGTGTCTCTATCTATCTATCTATCTCTCTCTCTCTCTCTCTCTCTCTCTCTCTCTGTCTGACTGACTTCCCTAAGCAAGCCGGAACACACTACACGAGGCCGCCCGGGAGGCGGCCTTTTATAGTGTGGGGCGTGTGCTAAAGCCCTGAGCCCTAGTTGGCCAAAGCACCCAGGCTTTTGCCAATTAGGTCTCTTCGTTTTTTTGGCGCTGTGATTGGCCAAGCATGCGGGGTCATGGTGCATGCTTGGCCAATCATCAGCGCGCAACGCCGCAGTGAATTATGGGTCATTTGAATTTGGAGCGAACGACCCGATTTGTTCGTTTTCGACGAACGATCGAACGTGCAATATTCGATACGAACATGTGTTCGCATCGAACGCGAAGCTCATCCCTATTAGATACTAGTATAAGTGAGCCCAAATATAAGTTTGATAAATCAAGATGCATGGCATGCATAAAAAGAAGCATGTGCAGACTCTAGGTCAGGGGTGTCCAAACTTTTTTCAAAGAAGGCCAGATTTGATGGAGTGAACATACGTGAGGGCCGACCATTTTGCTCTTTGAACCATTAAAATTTGGTCTAATGCCGCGTACACACGGTCGTTTTTTGCGATGAAAAAAAACGAAGTTTTTTAAAACGTCATTTAAATTGATCGTGTGTGGGCAAAACGTCGTTTTTTGTCTTAAAAAAAACGACCAAAAAAAAATTCCAACATGCTTGAATTTTTTGTGTCGTTTTTCAAAACGTCGTTTTTTGTTTCACAAAAAGTCACCGTGTGTAGCAAAAACGTCGTTTAAAACGACGTTTTTCAACCCGCGCATGCCCAGAAGCTAGTTATGAAGCGAGCTTCAATGGAAAAGTGTGGTGAACGTAACCTCGTTTTTTGTGAAAAAAACGATGGTGTGTATGCAACATCGTCTTTGAAAGTGACGTTTCAAAAACGTCGTTTTTTACTTCACAAAAAACGTCGTTTTTTTTCATCGCAAAAAACGACCGTGTGTACGCGGCATAAGTGTGTTTGCCCGAGCACTAACACCAACAAGAATTCTCTTGCCTTCGTGTGTGGTGAAGAGATGAGCTTGGGTGTGTTATTTGGATATACCGTATTTATCGGCGTATAACACGCATCTTCATTTTAGGAGGGATGTTTCTGGGGAAAAAAATTTAAATAAAAGAACTGTGAGGCAAAATAAGGGTCATTGCCCATTTTGTTTTTTATTTTCTTTTCTTTTGTAAACCGGATTGTCGACCACTGCATATCTTGGAATGCTGTTTTGTTAATAAAATACCTTTCTGTTAAAAGAGTAGATAGATAAACCAATACTGCTCACCACTCCCTGGAAGCACTGAAACGTCCCATATGGTAGACTTCTGTATGTCTGTAATTTCCAGTCACGATGGTCTTCTATGCAAACCGACCACCATATAGTTCCTATTCTCTGGCTACTTCAGGTGTGCATGCTCACAGTTAGAGATGGCCTGCCGGTTCGCCAAGCGGTTGTTTCGCAGCGAACTTTCGTTGTTCGTGGTCCACCAAACCGTCGGACATCTGGCGATGTTCACGGTGGTCCGCAATGTTACATGGGTAAGAACTTTGACCTATGACACATCCATCAGGTGGTGCAGGACAGCCAACTGAGACATTTCAGCACATGGATATACCCCCTACCTTATAAATAGACCTGATCTGGAAGCCATCTTACAATCTGCCGTTTGTCAGTGTAGGGAAAGGGTGCTGTGTTTGGAGCAGGGACAGGCTGTATTATTTCAAATAGCTATCTAAAAGGTCCACAAAAGTCCCTTTAAGGACTGGTATACAGTGCCTGCTGCCGACATCTCTCACTCGCTGGAATAGTAAAAGCACATTCCAGCGAGTGCGACATAGAAGCGACGGGGATCCGACGTGGATTCCCGCCAATTCTACACGTGGGCAGCGTTTGTTATGAATCCTGAAGGGGAAGTCCCTGTCGGATTTTAAATAAAAATCCGGCATGGGTCCCCCCCTCAGGAGCATACCAGGTACTTAGGTCTGTTATGGGTTGTAAGGAGCCCCCCCCCCCTACGCCGAAAAAACGGCGTGGGGGTCCCCCCACAATCCATATCAGACCCGTATCCAAAGCACGCCGGCCGGTCAGGAGGGGAGTGGGGGCGAGCGCCCCCCCCCCCCTCCTGAGCCGTACCGGGCAGCATGCCCTCAACATGGGGGGTCAGGTGCTCTGGGGCAGGGGGGCGCACTGCCGCCCCCCCCCCCAGAGCACCCTGTCCCCATGTTGATGAGGACAGGGCACCTTCCCGACAACCCTGGCCGTTGGTTGTCGGGGTATGCGGGCGGGAGGCTTATCAGAAACTGGGAGCCCCCTTTAATAAGATACCAGCCCCCCACCCTAAGTGAATGAGTATGGGGTACATCGTACCCCTGCCCATTCACCTGCAAGAAAAGTGTAAACACAAATAAACCACACAGGGTATTGAAATATTTTATTAGTTGGCCGCTGGGGGGGGGGTTTGGTCCTTCGGGCTTCTTCCGACATCTTCGGTGGGGGGTGGGTCTTCTCCGCTCTCCGGGGGTCTTCTCCCGCTCTCCGCTCTTGATTCAGCGCTCTCCGGTGCCTTCTTTCTCTTCAGGACTGGCCGCCGCTTCTGTCACGTCGTCTTCTTCTTCTCTTCTCCAGATGTTGACACAAAGCTTCCTCCCGCTGTTATGTCGGGAGCGCGGCTCCCAGCGACTTATATAGGCCTATGTTGTGACGTCGCAGTCCCATCATGCTCCGGTAGGTACCACGTGGTACCTACCCACGTGGTACCTACCGGAGCATAATGGGACTGCGACGTCACAAGATAGGCCTATATAAGTCGCTGGGAGTCCCGCGCCCGGCATAACAGCGGGAGGAACCGTCGTGACAACATCTGGAGAAGAGAAGAAGAAGACGTGACAGAAGCGGCAGCCAGTCCTGAGGAGAAAGAAGGCACCGGAGAGCGCCGAATCAAGAGCGGAGAGTGGGAGAAGAACCCCCGGAGAGCGGGAGAAGACCCCCCGGAGAGCGGAGAAGACCCACCCCCGCCGAAGATGTCAGAAGAAGCCCGCCGGAGGGGGTGCTTTTATAAAAGTGACCACACACCCCCCCCGACGGCCAACTAATAAAATATTTTTAAAGGGGGCTCCCAGATTCCGATAAGCCTCCCGCCCACATACCCCGACAACCAACGGCCAGGGTTGTTGGGAAGGTCCCCTGTCCTCATCAACATGGGGACAGGGTGCTCTGGGGTGGGGGGGCCGCAGTGCGCCCCCCTGCCCCAGAGCACTTGACCCCCCCATGTTGAGGGCATGCTGCCCGGTACGGCTCAGGAGGGGGGGGCGCTCGCCCCCACTCCCCTCCTGACCGGCCGGCGTGCTTTGGATACGGGTCTGGTATGGATTGTGGGGGGACCCTCACGCTGTTTTTTCGGCATAGGGGGGGGTCTCCTTACAACCCATAACAGACCTAAGGGCCCGGTATGCTCCTGAGGGGGGGACCCATGCTGGATTTTTATTTAAAATCCGGCAGGGACTTCCCCTTCAGGATTCATAACAAACGGCGCCCACCTGTAGAATTGGCGGGAATCCACTTTGAGTGCGAGATGTCGGCAGCCTGTCGCAGAGAATCAGCGCGATGCTGTCGTGCTAATAACACATTCTCGGCGGCAGGCACTGTACTTGCTCCAGTTTATTAGGAGAGAGAGAGAGAGAGACTTTTTTTAGGTAGATAGAGCAGGCAGGCAGGCTAGTCAGTTACATTTACAGTGTGTAGAGGATATACACCCTGTTCCAAATTATTATGCAAATTCTATTTCAGTGTCACAAAGATTAAATATTTTATTTTTCAGTTTAATTCATGGATGGCATTGTGTCTCAGAGCTCTTTTGATTACTGGAAACAATCTCGGGCTCCTGTGATAATTAGATTGCCAGGTGAGCCCAATTAAAAGGAAAAAACGGAGGAGGGTGTTCCACATTATTAACCACTTTAGCCCCGGGCCTGTTTTTCAGATTCGGTATTTACGAGACTAAAACATTTTTTTTTGCTATAAAATTACTTAAAACCCCCAAACATTATATATATTTTTTTTCTAACACTCTAGAGAATAAAATGGCAGTCATTGCAATACTTTTTGTTACACCGTATTTGCGCAGCGGTCTTACAAGCGCACTTTTTTTGGAAAAAATTCACTTTTTTAAATTAAAAAATAAGACAACAATAAATTTGGCCCAATTTTTTTACATATTGTGAAAGATAATGTTACGCGAGTAAAATGATACCCACATGTCATGCTTAAAAATTGCGCCTGCTCGTGGCATGGCGTCAAACTTTTACCCTTAAAAATCTCGATAGGCGATGTTTAAAAAATTCTACAGGTTGCATTTTTTGAGATAAGAGGAGGTCTAGGGCTAGAATTATTGCTCTCGCTCTAACGATCGCGGCGATACCTCACTTGTGTGTGGTTTGAACACCGTTTTCATATGCGGGCGCCTACTCGCGCAGTATGCGTTCGCTTCTGCGCGCGAGCTCGTCGGGACGGGGGCGATTTAAATTTTTTTTTTTTTTGTTTTCGTATTTATTTGTATTAATTTTACCAATTTTTAACATAAAAATAAAAATTAAAATAAAATTATCACTTTTATTCCTATTACAAGGAATGTAAACATCCCTTGTAATAGAAAAAAGCATGACAGGTCCTCTTAAATATGAGATCTGGGGTCAAAAAGACCTCAGATCTCATATTTAGGCTAAAATGCAAAAAAAAAAAAAAAAAAATTTTTAAATGTCATTTTTTCAAATGACATTTAAAAAAAAATGTCTCTTTAAGACGCTGTTTGGAACTGACGTTTGACGTCCACTTCCGCCCAGCAGAGCTACGGGATGGACGAGGGAATTTTTTCCCTCACTCGCATCCCGCTGACCAGACGAGCGCACCCCGATCGCCTCCGCCGCTACCGACGGCTCCGGTAAGCGGCGGAGAGCGCGCGGGAGGCAGCGGCGAGGGGGGGGGGGGGGGGGCGCTCGTCCGCCACCGATAACGGCGATCTCGCGGCGATTCCGCCGTGGAGACCGCCATTATCGTTTACCCGACCGCCCACAGAAGAGATGGATATCTCGGTTGTGGCAGCAGCTGCTGCCGTTACCGAGATATCCATCTCTAAAGTGCCGACGTATACCTGCGGTGGGCGGTCGGGAAGTGGTTAAGCAGAGCACCATTTTCAAGCCATATGGGGAAGAAAAAGGATCTCTCTGGTGCCGAAAAGAGTGAAATAGTTCAATGCCTTGGACGAGGTATGAAAACATTTAATATTTCACGAAAACGTAAGCGTTATCATCGCACTATTAAGAGATTTGTGGCTGATTCAGAGCACAGACGGTTTTCGTGCAGATAAAGGCACATTGGAGGAAGATTTCTGCCAGATCATGCATCGGATCAAGAGAGCAGCTGCTAAAACATCATTACATAGCAGCAAACAGATATTTGAAGCTGCTGGTGACATCAAGGTGTAGAGTCCCCCAGAGTTTTGCAGCTCTACATAAACCTTCCATTCGGCCACCACTAACCAATGCTCACAAGCAGAAACAGCTGCATTGAGCAGAAAAATACATAACGACTAATCTTCAAACAGTCCTGTTCACTGATGAGTGCCGTGCAACCCTGGATGGTCCAGATGGATGGAGTAGTGTATGGTTGGTGGACGGCCACCCTGTTCCAACAAGGCTGCAACATCAGCAAGGCGGTGGTGGAGTCATGTTTTGGGCCCGGAATCATGGGAAGAGAGCTGGTTGGCCCCTTTAGGGTCCCCGAAGGTGTAAAGATGACCTCTGCAAAGTATGTGGAGTTCCTTTGGCCGCGTACACACAATCAAATCTATCTGCTGGAAACGGTCTGCCAGACCATCCCAGCAGACAGATTCGATCGTGTGTACGGGCGAGCAGATGGATTTGGCCAGCCGACAGATTTTAAAGCATGCTTTAAAATCTGTCGGCTGGGAATCCGTCCGCCCGACATGTCTGCTGGTTAGTACGCTAACCAGCAGACATATCTTCTCGCACATGCATCGAATGGATTTGACGCATGCGCGGAAGTAATTTACTTCCTGGTGCGGTGACGTGGTGGCGTCAACGTCACCGCCACGTCACCGCGCTGTCTGCTGGCGGAGATTTTGGTTTGATCGTGTGTACAGCGATCAAACCAAAACGGCCAGCAGAGAAATCTGTTCAAATCGGTCGGTCCGACCGATTTGAACAGATTCATTTGCTCGTGTACTGGGCCTTACTGACCACTTCCTTCCCTGGCACAGAAGGAGCAACTATGGTTTCCTTAATAAAATCATCTTCATGCATTACAATGCACCATCTATTTCTGCAAAAAATACCTCTGCATCAATGGTTGCTATGGGGAAAAAAAGGTGAGAAAATCATGGTGTGGCATCCATCCTCGCCTGACCTCAATCCTATTGAGAAACTTTGGAGCATCCTCAAGCAAAAGATCTATGAGGGTGGGAGGCAGTTAACATCCAAACAGCAGCTCTGGGAGGCTTTTCTGACATATTGCAAACAAATTCAAGCAGAAACTGTCCAAAAACTCACAAGTTCAATGGATGCAAGACTTGTGAAGCTGCTATCAAATAAGGGGTCCTGTGATAAAATGTAATATGACCTGTTAATATATTTAAAAAGTTAAAATGTTGTTCAAAGTTTGATTGAAATAGCTTTTGATTTCAGTAAATATTCTGCAAACACAACAAATTACATATTACAGTTCTTTACAACCTATAAAGTGTTTTGAAACGCTAGCCCCGTACACACGGCCGAGGTTCTCGGCAGAAACCAGCGAGAACCTCGCTGGGAGCCGCATTCTGCCGAGAACCTCGGCCGTGACGTCGGTACGCTCTCGGCGAGCCCCGTCCGTCGGGAAACCCGTCGAGCAAATAGAGAGCAGGTTCTCTATTTGCTCGACGGCCCGTCGGGATGAATGGCTGGTTGCCTTTCCCGACGGACAGGTCGCCGAATCTGACGGCCGGCAGAGAACCTCGACGGGCAGAACGATGTGTTCCGCCCGTCGAGGTTCTCTGCCGTGTGTACGGGGCCTTACTATGCGTAATAATTTGGAACAGTGGACTGTACGTTTTTTTATTTAAAAAAAAAAAAACTTATCATTAGGAGGTTTGTTCAATAAAATTTGAATTGCACTCTTAATAGTTGATAACATGAGAATTATGCTAACTGTTGCTTATGCTTACATCAATTATTTTTTAGGTAAATTAGAAAAATATAATTTTGCATAATAATTTGGAACAGGGTGTATATACATCCCAGGTGTTGTACATATATTTATACACTGTATAGTTTAGCTAGATCAGTTCTACCTAATTTACTGGCAGACAGGTGATTGTGCTAGCTGCAGTATTCTCACGTGATGTATTGCCTGTGTCCTCTGCAGTGTGCACCATAAAGCTACTAGCTAGTCATTTTTCATTTATTTTTTAAAAAAATGAAAAATTCCTTTAAATATTGTACCTGCTGGGTGTCTATAGTATGCCTATACTATAGACACCCAGCAGGTACAATATTTAAAGGATTTTTCATTTTTTTTAAAAATAAATGAAAAATTACTTTAAATATTGTACCTGCTGGGTGTCTATATTATGTCTGTGAAAACGTCAGAGAACCCGGGTAATTTTTTTTAAAATGGCCATTTTTTCTGGAGCAGTGATTTAAAAATCACTGCGTTTTGTCCGGTTTGGACGTTTGGTCCGTTCAAAGGTTCTGGTGCAAACTGAACGTGGGGGTGTTCGGCTCATCCCTATTGTGCAGCATTGTGACTGGCGGTGTATTTGGTTACTGCTGGATTTTTGCCTCATTCGCTGCGCTTCCTCTGCTATACACATTAAAAAAAAAATCCTGAAAAAAAGTTTCATAACTGGTGAAATAAACCAGTGGCCCCCCAAAACAACAGATTTTGTTATATCCCTTCTTCCACATATACTGCGCTTCTCTAGAGACTTTTTGTAAGGGATCCACTAGAGTTGTCCCCACAAATTCACGGGAGCGTGCGCGCACGTCCGTTGGCACCAGACAGCCTATTTAAAGGATGCACTGACACCAGCCGAGTGCTGACGGATCTCAGCTGTTCCGGTTCCTGTGTCCTGTGCCTTTTTCCCGTGCTCCTGACCCCGGTTACTGATCCTTGGCTTCCTTGACCTTGCTTTTGGACTCGCTTCACCCCTGATCTCGGCTTTCCACGTGACCCTGTTTCCTGCCTGATGACTTTGTACCTCGCTGCCTGCTCGTTGCTGAACCCGGCTTCCCATGCGACCATGATCCTGTCTTCTGTTTTCCTCTGCTCTACTTCCCGGGTACCTGCGACTTCGTCCCTGCAACCTGCTGCAAATTCGTCTCTGCAACCTGCTGCGACTTTGTCCCTGCAACCTGCTGCGACTTCCTGCCTTGCAAGATTCGCATCACCGGCTGCGGGCTTCCCGAGTTACATCTGCAGGCACTCGTGTCTCCCCTGGCCCTTGGTTTTCCCTGTCTCCAGTCTCAGCGGGACCAGGGCCGGAGATTCAAGAGAGGCTAACCTTGTCAACTTTCAGACTTCACCCAGGTACGTGACAGTATCCGTCAGCCAGTAATGGAGTCTGAAAGGGAGGCCTCTTTTTCAAAGACATTTGCCCATCCCTCTCGGCACTTGCCACACAGTACAGAAACTTCAGACAGATCTGAATCAGATGGAAGGTCAGCTTTGGGACAGCCTGTTCCCTCTCCTCCTGTGGTGAACTCTTCAGTTCAAACAGATTCTTGCTTCATTGTGCCACGCCTTTTCACAGCATTGCCATTGTAGCTTTTAAAGGAAAGCAAACAGTTTCGAATTTCGAAATGCCTGTGAACTGTATTTTTTTGCTTGAAAGGTGGGGTATCCTCACACCATTTACTTTTTTTTTTCCTTGCTAATGGAGAGCAATTTCACTCCAAAAAACAATTCCGTCACCAGGCAACTGCACCCCTTCTCCGTGACCGCGACCCC